>JAQQSW010014540.1:0-12085 GCA_028646575.1 Pseudocheirus occidentalis | reverse complement strand
CTCAAGGATCCAAACTGTGAATTCCAGAAGAGGTTTCTGGGGAATAATGAAGAAATCCATGCCTGAGCCTTATCCAACATCCCCTTAACTTGGTAGGACTTACCAGAGATTTTATTCCACTGGATTAAGCTTCACCAAGATAGGGTTATCTCTTTGCCACATTAAAGGATGGTGAAGATGTTCACTAATTTTTTGAGCTGGCTACACTGCAAAAAAAAAATAATAAGTGTATATCTTGATAGAGAGTTAATTCCTGAAGTAACTATGGCCAGTTCTCTGTCAATTAATGAAGTCCTAACTGCATGTTCCGTGGGATGAGGAGAGGAGGGTCTCAGTGCTCCCCTGGTACTACTGAGAGATACTAACTTCATTATTCTTTACTGTCATCTGGTGTGATCAAATTGTAATACATCTTGAGAATCAGATTTTTTCTTATACATCTCCTAATGTGACTATTATATTACTGAAAGCAAACCAGCATTATTGCTGTTGTGATTTTTCAGGACTTTTTTTTTTTTAACAGCACAGAGAAAATCCATCCCCTTAATTTTGGAAGGAAGGAGAATGTGAAGATTATGTAACTTTTTTTAAAAAAAGAAAAAATTCTGCTGTTTATACATGGCTCCAGCCAAGAATCTTTTTTTCTTCACTTGTTTTCTCGAATAGACATTTCTTGCCCTTCGAAGCTACCCATCATTGTCAGCATATGTGGACCAACAGTGACATCTGCTGTTCAAAGGAACTTCACTGAACACTGTCATAACACAACTCACTGTATTCATGGAAAGGTGTGCAGGGCAAGACTCAGCCAACCAAAGAAGAAGCACCTGATTCCACATTGGCTGACACTTTTGTCTTGAGGGTATGTTTCTATAACATATTGCTGTTCCATTAGAATATGACCCTAGGCTTACGTTACTGCATTGAATCCAGAAAGATGTTTTATTCTTTGATGGCATCAAACCACACAGATCACACTGACATTTACTAATTGAGAATGTGTCTAGAATGGTAAAATAACAGGCTGTAAAGACAGTTTCTCCCTCATCTCCATCTCTTGGAATATCTATTTTCCTTCCAGACTCAAATTAGGAATAACCTTTTGTAGAACGCCTTTCCAGATCACCACCTCACTAGACCCACTACCTCTTTCTGCAAACTTTGTTCGGTTGTTTTCAATTGTGTTTGACTTTTTATGAGCTCATTTTTGGGGGGATTTTCTTGGCAAGGATACTGAAAGGGTTTGCCATTTCCTTTTCCAGTTCATTTTACACATAAGGAAACTACAGGCAGAGACAGAGAGAAGGATAGTGAGGAAATATAGATACATTCTCTCTTTCTCTGTCTCTCTGTCTCACTGTCTCTTACTCTGTCAAATGTTGCCCTTCTCTACTATGGGGTTGGGAGGAGGGAAGGAAATAGTTTGGAACTCAAATATTACTATATAACTCTCTCTCTCTCTCTCTGTATATACACATCTATACACACACTTATATACACAAATATGTATAAAACAAGTAAACATACATAAATGAACAAATACCTCTGTGTGAATATATGTATATATTTATGCATGCATTCATGCATATATGTATGCATGCATGTATGTATACATGCATCTATCTATCTATCTATCTATCTATCTATCTATCTATCTATCTATCTGATAAGGTACAAGCTCTGGGAGCCCCCTTGAGCTCTCCTTAAATCTTTGAGGTACAGTCTCTGGGAGCCCCTTGAGCTCTCCTTGCATCTTTCCAGGGAAGGCATTTACCTGAGGCCATAGGCCTTTCCATTGTGGCTCTGCCCAAGTCTTTAGCTAGGCCTCTTATCCAGCAATTTCCTATACTTGATCCTCCTCTTCCACCCTTGAATTGGCCTAGCTTACCGTTGTCTGTCAACTCCAGGTAGCCTCCAGCAACTTCCCACCCTTAATCACTCATTACTGGAGTCTGACCTCATCTGACTTCTGAAGACCCTCCCTAAACTGCCACTGAATAGGATACCCACAAAGACGGTTAGGGTTGCCCAAGACCCCAAAATACCAACATGCCGGATTCTGCCAAAAGAATTCCAGTCAAGTCTTCTCAGCCAAAGAAAAACAAAATTTATTGAAAGAGCGCCATATTGGGTAGACTCTTAAGGAGCGTAGGTATCTGTAAGGCTTGCATTGGGCAAGCAGTCCAGAATATGTCTGTGCTACATCATTCTATGCATTCTATGGCTCTCTCACACCACATGAAGGGAAGATGGAATTCTATATACAGTAAAGTTGTGGGAGGAATCTAGGAGTGGTCTAGAGAAGGAGTTTGGGGAGGGTCTTCAGGAGGAGTCAATGAGGTCAGACTCTGGTAATGAGTGATTAAGGGTGGGAAGTTGTTGGAGGCTATCTGGAAAAGATAGACAATGGTGGGCCTGGCCAGTTCAAGGTGGGAATAGGAGCATCAAGGGTGGGAAACTATTGGAACAAAGGAGGTCTAAAGACTTGAGTAGAACCACAACTTAAGGCCCATAACCTCAGGCAAATGACTTCCCTTGGGGAGATTCAAGAAGAGCTCAAGGGAGATCCCAGAGTCTATATATACCTCAAAGATTCAAGGATTGCTCAAGGGGGCTCCCAAAGTCTGCACCTCATCACCATCCATAGATTCCTACAACCTTTCTGTATATGAGATCCCATCTTCCCTCTATGTGGTGTGAGAGTGCCATAGAGTGATCTAGCACCGACTTACTCTGGCCTGCTTGCCCAGTGCAAGAATCACAGATACCTAGGCTCCTTAAGAGTCTACCCAGTATGGTGAATTTTTAATGAACTTTCAATAAACTTTATTTTTCTTTGACTAAGAGAAGACTTGAATTGAATTCATTCATCAGGACCTGGCATGTTGGTAGTGTTGGTATTTTGGGGTCTACAGAGCACCCTAACTCTCTTTATGGGTAACCACATCATATCTATGTATCTATTTATGTATCTATGTATCTATCTATGTATCTATCTATGTATCTATGTATCTATCTATGTATCTATCTATGTATTTGTGTATGTATGTATGCATGCATGCATATATGTATGTATGTATGTATGTATGTATGTATGTATGTATCTATCTATCTATCTATCTATCTATCTATCTATCTATCTATCTATCGTGCCTTAAAGATGATTGGGGTATTTTTAAGCCTCTCAGCTGTATGTGAGATTTCCAGCCTGGTCATTTAAGTCTCCTCCAAGTTCTAATACAGAATTTCCTCAGAACTCAGCCTTTAAATCAGTTGGGAGGTCCTGAATTTTGAGAGTTGAAAGTGATTTCTTTCCCCTAGCAGATGAGGACAAATGCCGGAGAATGAGGTGTACTCTGCCTTTGCTGGGACTTAATGCTTTTTTTCTTTATTGCTAATGATCACCATCAAATTGCCTTGGGAAAAACACTTCAGACGCTTCCTTAAAGCAACAATGACACCATTGTATCTTAGTAGTTTAATAAGAATGTTTTTGGCCCTTTGGACTTTACTGAAAGATTCTTGTGTAAACAGGAAAGGACTCTGGTTTTGAATGGCTTTTTGAAAATGACTAAATACTTAGCCTTAGTCTTATAATTGCATATGAGGGGTAGCATTATAATAATAGCTCACATTTATGTAGAACTTACTAGTAAGCTCTATGTGTCAGACACTGTGCTAAGTGCTTTACAATGATTTTCACATATGACCCTCTTAACAACCCTGCAAGGCAGGTGCTATTATTATCTTCATTTTACAGAAGAGGAAACTGAGATAAAAAAGAAGTTAAGTGACTTATTCATGATCTAGCAAGTGTCTGAGACTGGATTTGAATTCAGGTGTTCCTGACTCCAGGTTGAGCACTCTATCCACTATACCATCTAGTTGCCCTGCATAAAAGACTCTGAACTGTGAGGGAAGGCGAATCAAGGCAGATCACAAGGATTTGTGGATTTTTTTTTAAAACAACAATGATGAAGGAATTGTTTGAAACATGTATAAGGCAACAGGGCCATTTTGGTATTCTTTGGTGCGAGGTACTTGAAAGAACAATGTCTAATTCTCCCCAAGATTTCAGAGACTGCTCAAGAATTAAGGATATGAAGAAATACGCCAATTGGATTCCCACTGATTTGTTAAGCACAGGAAGGATTTGTTCCTATTCCTAAAAACAGGTTTTTACAAAGTTTAAAAAGAGAGGCAACTTCCCCTCTCAATCCCAAACTGTAATTTGTGTACTGTAAGACCCTCCCCTAGTTCCAATTTCCACTTTAAGTGAGCATACTCTGCAAAGTTCAGGCCCTAGATTTCCCTCCTTAGCCCTGGAAGAAATGACCCCTGCTTGCTGGTGTCAGATAGAGCACATACACTAGTCTAGAGAAGTCTTTGACTTTGGGTCTTTTGGGTTTTGCATTGTATCTTTTCTTTTGAGCATAGGAGATGGGTACTAATGCTGAGCTGGACATTACTAATAAGATTTCAATAGTTCTAGATGTCAGGTGCTCCTGAGTCCTGCAGTGAGTGCTTGTATCAGCCAGCACCCTAGCATACCCAAGATGGCTGATAGCACAGGTTCTTAGATCTGCTTTTCTGAAGGAAAGCAACTCAAAATGGGTTAACAATCTTATTTTAATTGATCAAACATATACCATTTACCTAGTTCAGGGGAAAATGTCAGCACGCTGAACTTCAGAGAATACAAGCAGAAGTTAGAAGCAGACAAAGAAACAGATCAGCAGATGGGCTTCCAGCCATTTGACCATTAAATCCATACCTATTCAGTTACCAGAGAGGGAAGCACCAACATCTGGGTTTTCAAAGCTGGGGGAGCTCAATGGCTTCCCAGAGTCTCATCTGGCCAAATCACACAACTCTTCTCAAAGTGAGTTCCAAAGCAAAACCTCACATGAGGGTATATATAGCCTTCTCCTGGAAAGGAGAATGTCACAGCCCTCTTGACCCACTGCCCAATCACAAAGTAATAAGGTGTGGACATTCCTGAAAAACAAGGTTCCAGCCACAGGCTCCATGTGACCACATTCAGCCTATTAGGGGGCAGAGTATATTTGCAAATCAAAGAAAGTTCTTAGAGCCACTTAATCCTATCAAAGGGCCTAGGGGCAGGGAAGATCTTCAGATTCCCATAACTGTGCTCACTGGCAGGAGGAAGAATTTCTTATATTGACTGTTGACAGGAAGAATATTTTGTTGTGACTGGCCAGAAAATCTTGTGGATGGCTGATCATGTGGTGGTTACTAACCTGGGAGGGTATAGTGGAACAGAAGGGGGAACCAATACTCTGATCTACAGCAACTGGACCCAGACTGAAGGAAGAGGGTTGGGGGAGGCAGAGTCATGACTCTTGGTAGGAGCCTCTACAGTGCTGCTGCCTAGAACAGGGAGGCAGTGGTAGCACAGACCCATGGTAACTTTTTGCCTTAGTACAGTGGGGGTACAGTAAGGGCTGAACATAAGAGGGCAATGTTCATCCCATTGGAAAATAGCAGAGCTCAGACGCCAGCAGTGACATTGAACATGATGCTTTTTTATGCCTTGGTGGCAGTGGCAGCAACTCCAGCTTAAAGCAGCATAGCATGTGGTCAGGAACTGGGAAGAAAGAGTACAGGGTAGTAATAGAGGTAGCAGTAACTTCATGCACAGCACCACTGGCCCAGGACAGATGGTCAGTGACAGCAGAGGTCTGCAATGCTCTGCCCTTGAATAGGAGCCAGTCAGGCCTACACAAACATTAGCCCCAGCACCATGGGGTAGAGTTGGGCCCTGGCATTGGGGGACAGATACTGCTGACTTGGCATAGGGAAGAAGAGTTAAGCTCCAGCATAGAGGGGTGATGTTCCCTCTGTCACAGGGCATAGAATTAGACCCCAACATTGGTGGTTCTTCTGGCATTGAAGATCAATAGGAGTATTCGTAACAGTGCTCAGTAAAATAGTAATTATAATAATGCAAATAACACCAAAAAGAACAACTGGAATTTATATATTTATATGAATATAAATTTATATTTATATCTCGAGGTTTACAAAGCACTTTCCAAATATCTCATTTTATCCCTAGAGGAAAGTGTTATTATCGTCTTTGTTTTCTAGATAAGGAAACTGAATTAGACAAGGATAAAGTGACTTGCTAGCCACACTGCTAATAAACACTTGAGGCTGAATTTAAACTCAGGTCTTCTTGACTCCAAGGCCAGTGCTCTATCCACTGACCCTGGCAGAGTGGGGAAGGCGGGCATCTTAATAAGCAGTTGATGGAGAACCAGTGGCAGTGGTAGTGAGTATTGGACTGGTCTTGGTGGCAGAGGAAACGGGTATGGTGACAGCAGCAGCAGATAAAGAGGCAGCGGCAAAAGCAACAGTGGTTCCCCAAAGTGGCAGCTGACTAGGGATGTTTCTAGAGATGTGCTCCAGAATAGTGGGCATTGGCAAAGCCAAAGCATCTAAAACCCTTTGCTTGCTATAATCTTGTCTGAATAACCTCTCCACATTGCCTCCTGTACAACACACACTGGTCACTGATCTACTCTCCAGAGTGGTTTAAAAGACCAAAGGGTGGAATTGCTGGGAGGTAGCTCCCTTTATGGCAACAAAGATGGTGTGGTAACATGATGGTATCTACTCAGCCCTTATGGAAGAAAGGGAACAGTCTGTCATGGGCAAAGATTTGATATTTCTCCCTCAGGGCCTCAGTAATTAGGACAGTGAACAGGAAGTTAGTGGTGATTCAAGGCCATTCTCCCTGACTTGTGATGAAGATCAGCAATTATATAGAAAGCAGCATTGCTTTTCCCTGTAACCCTTCTGTTTTTGGTATTGCTTCTGCCTACAGTCATCTCTGTACTTTGAGAAACCCACAAAGACTTGGTATCACCCATCACATGAACCAGATCATCGAGAACTCAATCCTTCCCAAGCAGTAGGCCCAAGACATTTCTGTTCTTTGTTCTCTCATACTCAGTAAGTCTCTCTGGAGGTTATAACAATGTTTGTTTTGTTTTTATTATCTTTTTCTTGTTTTTTTCTTTCTTCCTATCAGTATTTCCTGTGGTGAACTTCTTGCATCCTCAAGTCAGATTTGTCCAATAACAGTCCTAAAATCATTTAAGTGGTAGAATGTCCTCTAGAAGGCCTAAAGATCTAATCACCAAGGGGTATGGTATGGTAGAAGCAAAATCCTAAGCACTTCCCTATGCAAGTTAGGCTAGTTTTTCTTTCTTTTTTCTTCTCCTGTCTTCCTTCTTTTCTTCCTTCCTTCCTTCCTTCCTTCTTTTCTTCCTTCTTTTCTTCCTTCCTTCCTTCCTTCCTTCCTTCCTTCCTTCCTTCCTTCCTTCCTTCATTCTTTCCTTCCTTCCTTCCTTCCTTTCTTTCTCTCTTTCTTTCTTTCTTTCTTTTTCCTTCCTTCCTTCCTTCCTTCCTTCCTTCCTTCCTTCCTTCCTTCCTTCCTTCCTTCCTTCCTTCCTTCCTTCCTTCTTTTTGGTTGAGATTTAAAGAAAGCCAGAGAAGTTAAGGATGGAAATGAGGAGGGGAAGAGTGCCAGGCATGGAGGCAGCCAGGGAAAGTGCACAAAGCTGGGACATGAGGCTTTTTGTGTGAGGAGTAGCAAGGTGATCAGTGTCAACAGGGACTATATAAGTGGTTAATAAATACTTGTTTTGACTGGTCAATTGAATCCATTCAAAAGTTCAGTTTTTTATGTGACTTCAAGTCAATGATCTGACTGATATTTTCATTGAATTTGAATAATTTAACTGGAATTGACTGATGTTATTTTTAAACTGAAGTGATTGAAATGACTGGTCGTTTTGTTTCATTTATGTCTCCCTTCTCTTAAGTAATTTATTAAATATATTAAGATTGCTTCTATAATGCTATCATGATTACCATGAAACATGTCCAAGACTGATCAGGATTCAAGGAAACAATACTATTTTAAAGTTATCAGAGTTCCCACATTTATTGATGTATAAGCAAAGTAATGCACTCCCTTCCAATTAGCCCCCAAATGTCAAAGATCTTGTCTCTTTCTTCTTGCAGCTCTGGGGTTGCAGTATGGGTTACATCTTCTGCCTTTTTCATTGAAGTGAAAGTCAGTTACTTGTAGTGTTCAGTATTTCTAACTAAAGACTCAGGCCCTGCAGTGAACTAAAGATGAGATTTTTTAAAATGAAAAGACATACCAAATAGTACTTTAAGTGTGTTCAAAAGATGAAATCTTACATTATATGTATTCTGCTCAACAAATCACGTCTGTAGACCTCAATGGTCTCATTTTCACCTCATACAGTGGAGCCTAAATTAAATAAAACTCAATTAGTGTAGAGCAGTAGAATTAACACTGGATTCAGAATGGGAGGACCTGGGTCAGAGACAGCACTCTGTCACTTGCTTTTTGTGTGACTTTGGGAAAGGTGTCTCTAAACTCTCTAGACCTCAGTTTCCTAATTTGTAAATTGAGTGAGTTGGAGTAGGAGACTTTTAAGAGTCTTTCCAGGTCTAAACTTATGATTCATTTGAAAATGAACTTCACAATGTTAGATTTTTTCTTATTTTGCCTCAAGGAATAATAATACAATCAGAAATTTAAAAGTTTGGAAGAATTTTAGCAGCATTAGCTATTATTTCTTCCTTTAAGGACAATACCACTTTAAGATAATACCAAAAAATAGCCAACCAATCTCTTATTTGAACAATTCTAATGACAAAGAATTCATCGTCTCAAAAGGTATCCCATTCCATTTTTGGACCTTTTAATTGATAGGAAATTCTTTTTTTAATGTTAAACCAAAAATCTCTTTCCCATAACTTCAGTTCTTTGATTGTAGTTTTGTCTTCTGTAGACACACAGAGTAAGTCTAATTAATCTATCATCCATATAACAAACCTTCAAATACCTAAATAAGCTATCATATCCCAGTATGTTGTTTCTTCTCCAGGCTAATTATCCCCAGGTTTTTTCAATCATTCATCATATGGCATGGTTTCCAGTCTAATTCTTACCCTTACTTTGAGCAATCTTTAGCTTGTTAGTGCCATTTTAGTACCATTTTAATGTGGTGTAACAAACTGAAAATGGCATTCTAGATGTGCTCTGACTAGTATGGAACATAAAGGGACTCTTCCTTCTCCTCCCTTTGCGTTGTCTGAGGTTGCATTTTTTTTATTCCCTGATCTGTTATGCCAAATAAAGTAGTCTGAATTTTAAATATCCCCCAAAATTCCATCCTAAAACATAGTTACTTCAATTGGATTCAATAAATCAACTTTTTTTTTGCTTTTTTTTTTTTTGGAGGGCAGTTGGGGTTAATTGACTTGCCCAAGGTCACATGGCTAGTTTTTTGTGTTAAGTGTCTGAGGCCGGATTTGAACTCGGGTACTCCTGACTCCAGGGCCGGTGCTCTATTCACTGCGCCACCTAGCCACCCCACTGTGCCACCTAGCCACCCCTAAATCAACTTTTAAGACTTAATTCCTGCAAGAGTCATATGTGCCTGAATTAGAAAAATGGACTTAAAAGAAACAGATCTGGAAGAAAGTTTCAAACTATAGGACCCTCTTCTCTACTATTTCCATTTCCTTCTGTGTCAGGAGGGCTAAAATGTATGATGAATATAACCATGGGGAAGGAAGTATGTAAATAAAGCATATCTGAGCTTGTTTCTTCCATTTTATAGGAGCTATTATCATTCCTATAATATTCAACAGTAAAGGGATTGTCACGTTTTTGTTTTTTGGAAGACAGAAGCAAAACATTTATTCAAACACCAAAGCCAAATCCCAACACCAGAAAGCCAAATCCCTCATAGTAACAAAGAATTCTATGTACAATAATGAAGGGGGCAACGCCATCTCCAAGTCTTCCCCCTGCTAGGACCTTCCCACAAATGAATGCTCACACCTCTCTGCCCTCAGTTTTAAGTGAGCCCTCCTGGCTCTGACTTGTCTGACCAATTTCCTCTCATTTCTGCTCCACCCTTTGTGCTCCACCCATTCATAAAGCTCCTCCTACCACACTCATGTGACTCAGAGTTCCATGTTGTAAAGCCAAGAACTAGTAGCTTCCCAGAAGAATGCTGCTGTGATCAGCTTTCAAGGTTCTGATTACATAGTATAGCAAACTCTCTGTTTATTCAGTAACAAATCAGAGCAAAACATTCACAGAAAATCAAGGTATAGCATTCACAATATTACAACTTATCTCAGAAAATCAAAATACAGTATTAGCAATGACATCATAACTCAACAACCTATCAGTAAAATGGCCATATAGTTTTCACCAAAATGGTCACATAGTTTAAACAAAGTACAATCATTTAGTCAATCAATCATTTAGTAACTCAAGCATTCAGTCATCCTTAAGGAGGCTTGCCTCTTTTTTTTTTTAGCATTATATTGCTTTTATTTTTTCAACTTTTTATAAAATTTTATGTTTATTTTTAGTTTAAAACATACATCTCCCACAAGGTTTTGAGTTACAAATTTTCTCCCCCTCTTTCCCCTACTCACCACCCCAGAACAGCAATCCCACTGACTACCCCTGCTCTTTTCTATATCCTCCCCCATTCCCTCTCCAACTTTCCAGTAGAGCAAAATGGATCTCCATACACCAGTGCCTATGTATCTTATTTCCCAGTCCTCAAAAACAATAAATAATAATTTTTTAAACATTTGATTTTAAAACTTTGAATTTCAGATTCTTTCCCCTCTTCCCTCACCACCCAGCCTTACTGGGAAGATAAGCAATTCAATATAGGTTGTACATGTGTAGTTATGTAAAACATTTCAATAGTGGATATATTGTGAAGGACTGATTATATTTCCCTTCATCCTATCTTGCCCACCACTTGTTCTATTTTCCACTTTTACCCTGTCCCTTTTCAAAATTGTGTGCCTCTAAGTACCCTTCCCCCCCCAATCTGCCCTCCTTTCTATCATGCCCCCTCTTGTCCCCTTTCACCTACTTTCCTAGGGTAAGATACCCCATTTATTGTGTATGTTATTCCTTCCTTAAGCCAAATTCAATGACAGTAAGGTTGATCCATTCCCTTTTGCTGTTCTGTTCTTCCCCTCCATTGTAACAATTTTCCCTTGCCTCTTATATGAGATAATTTACCTTATTCTGTCTCTCCCTATTTCCTCTCATTATATTCCCCTCTCACCTCCTAATTTTATTTTTTAAATATCATCCCTTCCTATTCAATTGATCCTGTGCCCTCTGTCTATGTAAACCTGTACACATATATACACACAATCACATATGTATTCATATGCACATATAACACATGCCCTCCTATATATATGTATATATATATATATATATATATATATATGTTTATACACACATATACATACACACAAACACATTTATATTCCCTTCAACTATCCTCATACTAGGAAAAGTTTCATAAGTTACAATTATCATTTTTTCCATGTAAATGGAAATGTAAATAGTTTAACTTTGATAAGTTCGTTATGATTTCTTTTCTCTTCTCATGCTTCTCTTGCTTCTTGCATTTGAATGTCAAATTTTCTATTCAACTTTTTTTAAAATAAAAAATGCTTGAAAGTCCTCCATTTCATTGAATGACCATATTTTCCCCTGAAACGTTGTACTCAGTTTTTCTGGGTAGGTGATTCTTGGTTTTAATCCTAGCTCCTTTGACCTCCAGAATATCATATTCCAAGCCCTTTGATCCCTTAATGTAGAAGCTGCTAGATCTTGTCTTATCCTGATTGTGTTTACACAAATTGTTTCTTCTTGACTGCTTGTAATATTTTCTCCTTGATCTGGGAACTCTGGAACCTGGGTATAATTTTCCTAGAAGTTTTCTTTTGGGGATCTTTTTCAAGAGGTGATCCATGAATTCTTTCAACTTATATTTTGCTCTTTGGTTGTAAAATATCAGGGCAATTTTCCTTGAGAATTTCTTGAAGGGTGATTTCTAGGTTCTTTTTTTGATCATGGCTTTCAGGTAGTCCAATGATTTTTAAATTATTTCCCCTGGATCTATTTTCCAGATCAGTGTTTTTTTCCCAATGTGATATTTCACATTGCCTTCTATTTTTT
>JAQQSW010014539.1:0-12085 GCA_028646575.1 Pseudocheirus occidentalis | reverse complement strand
TCTTCAAGTGTCTTGGAAGCATTTGATGTGGGAGTTCTGACTGTGTTGTCTTCCTCCCATTCCATGCTTTGATCCTTTTTGTCCACAAAAAAAGGATTCTAGAGTTTTATTGCTGTTCTTATTTTGCTTCCTTTTCCTTGCGTTGGCCAGTGAATTAACTGGTTGATTATTTTTTTAGGTCTGTGAAACTCTGCTTCCTGGGGGGAAAGCTCTGTCCCAATTTGCTGGGTTTTTCACAGCTGCCAGAGCTATTAGGGGAGTGCTGCAGCCCCCACCAGCTTTTACTTGTTGAAAGCACACCCCAGAACCACCACCCAAGACCAGGATCTGGATCCAGGATGCTCAATACAAGAGCCCTTGGCCCTGATTAATCGTCTCAGCCCTCCTGCAGTGTCCACAGGCCAGGAACTCTGAAGCAGCCCAGTGGAGCAATTACCAGTTGTAGCAGATCCTGCCCTTCCCCTACTGCTTCCTTGCCCTGGGGGCAGATTGGCTAAACTGCTTTTCCTTCCCTAAATTTAACTTGAGAGCTTCACTTTCACTGACCTTTCTCTAATCCTTCTCTTTCCTGGCTTAATAGATGTGGAGATTGCTTCCTGGTGCTGTAGATCTGCTCTCCCATGTAGACTAATGCTGCAGATTGTCTCCTCCCGACCACCCTGGGGCTTGGCCATGGTTGTGATTTTGGGCTGGGTTGGTCTCAACTCCCAGCTTGCCATGATGAGCCCCTCCTGCCAGCTGCTTTCAGCAAGAGATGTGTTTTCCGTATTTTTGTGAGTTTGGGAGCCCTAAAATTTGTTTAGAGTCATATTTTATGGATATTTAGGGTGGCTATGTGGGTGCTGCAAAACTTTGCTGCTTCTATGCTGCCATTTTGGCTCCACCCCCTGTATCTCTTTTTTATTGGCATAATGTGCTTTCCCTAATAATCTCTTTTCATTTAGTCTATTTTTTGGTTTTGCTTGGTCTGAGGTCATGGTTACTACCTTTGCCTTTTTTTCTTCAGCTGCAGCTTATTACATTCTGTCCCAGATTTTATGTGTTTCAAGTATTGTAAACAACACAGTATTGAATTCTGAATCTAATCCATTTTGATGTCTGCTTCCATTTTGTGTGTGAGCTCATCCCATTCACACTCACATTGTGATTATTAACTGCATATTTCCTTCTATCAAATTTTCTTCTGCTCTTTCTTCTCACCATCTTTTTCATCCTGTACCTCCCCAAAAATCTATTTCCCTTCTAACCATTGCCTCTTTTAATCTGCCCTCCCTTGTAACATGCTTCCCCCTTTTTTCTTATACCCCTTCCCTCATGTTTTCCTCTTGGGTAAGTTATATTTCTGTACACAACTCTGTGTGTGTGTGTTTCTCTCTTTAAATCAATTCCAATGAGACTGAGGATAAAGCAGTCTAATTCTTGTGGACTGGCAGGGTTAAATGGGATGTTTGTAGTTAGGGAGTACTATGAATGTCTTTGGTCTCACATAGTTTTTAAAAATTTTAAGTTGGGCTTGTTATATCAATTTTCCCCTTGTCAAGCCTATTCTCTGTCGACATTCCACTATTTTTGAAGTTTACATAAAACAATTCACCCGTTTCTATGAGTGATGGAAATACTATGATTACAAAGTGTCAGACTTAGGAGAGACTTTGGCAATTACTTGACCTAGTCTCTTGTTTTAATGGAAGAGGATACTGAGGTTCAAAGGTGAAATGCCTTAACCAATAGCAGACATTAAATTAATGATAAATCTGAGATTATATTTTAGACCTGACTGAGTTTTTATTTACCAACAGAAATTTTAAATGCAACAAAACTATTTATGATGTAAGATTCTATAATATTATTTTCTATAAATCTTCTACACAATAACAATCTAAAGTGTTATAAACTTATGCATAGGTGATAATTAAAATAAATTGTATATCTAAGGAGGAACAATAACAATTTATATTTGCATAGTCAGTCAATAATTATTGTTAAACACCTACCATGTGTCATACATTATGAAAGGCACTGTGGATATGAAGAGAGGAAAAGGTTGTCCCTGCTCTCAAAGAGCTCACAGTATAACCCAAGATTTAAAGAACTGTGTATAAATAAACTACAATCAACAGAGGAAAGGCCCTAGGATTAGGGGGTTTCAGGAAAGGCCTCCACTCAGGGGATTGAATGACTAATGTTGTTTTTGTTGATAAAAAGTATTTGCATTGAAGACTTTGAACCGTACAGGTAATACAAGTAGCATTAACCCCATTTAATAGAAAAGGAAACTGAGGAAAGATATACAATAAACCCAGTATAAATTCTTGAGATTTCTAAATATTACTAGCAAAGCCCAAGAGCAAGAAATAGAAAAATAAACTCCATATAAAGTTACTGTAGACATTATAAAATATTTCTGAATCTACCTGTCAAAACAAACCCAAGAACTATAAGAAAACAATTGCAAAACTTACTTTTCACACAAATAAAGTCAAATCTATATAGTTGGAAAAACATCAGTTGTTCATGGGAAGACTGGACTAATATTATAAAAATGACAATTCTACCTAAATTAATTTATTTATCCAGTGCCATACCAATTAAACTACCAAAAATTATAGACCCAGAAAAAATTAACAAAATTCATCTGGAAGAACAAGAGGTCCTGAACATCAAGGGAATTAATGAAAAGAAATGCTAGGGAAGGTGGTCTAGTAATACCAGATCTTAAATTTCATTATAAAGCAGCAATTATCAAAACTACTTGGTACAGGCTAAGAAAGAGAGTCATGAATAAGTGAAACAGATTAGGGACACAAGACACAGTAGTCAATGACTATAACCATCTATTGTCTAATAAACCAAAATGCCCTAACTTCTGAGATCATAACTCCCTATTTGACAACAACTGCTGGGAAAATTGGAAAATAATATGGCAGAAACTGGGTAAAGGCCAATATATTACACCATATCCCAAAACAAAGACAAAATTGGTACATGATTTAGATATAAAGGCAGATAGTATAAGCAAACTGATAAAGAAAAGAATAGATTGCCTGTCAGATTTATGGAGAATGGAAGAATCTATGACCAAACAAAAGACAGAGAACATTATGAAATGCAGAATGGATCATTTTGTTTATGTGAAATTGAAATACCTTTGCAGGATGAGGTCTGCTGATCCACCAACCACAATGGCCATTCTCTTTCTTATCACCACACGGCAGTGATCAGACTGAGCAGGGTAAGAGACAAAGTCAGGGCCCACAGCAGGGGCAGCAGCTACTCTAAGGACTACCCATCCACAGCCTGGAAATTTAAAAACTCCTTATCTGAACTTTCAGGGACCCAGATGGCAAGGTGAACCCAAGCTGCTCCAATACCCACCCCTAAAACCTGAAAAAAAACAATAATTACTGCCACAAAGGAAAATATTAAGCACTAACAGCTTAAGAACCCTAGAGGAAGGGTGTGGTTAAAGTCCTGCATCAAAATGGGAAGAAAGCAGGCTACAAAGACAAAGATTCTTGAATTCTGTTATGGTGAGATGGAGAAATCAAACTCAGGAGGAGAGAGTATTAACTCCACTCCCCCAGCTGAAGCCTTAATAGGGACTATGACCTGGTCTCAGGCACAGAAAACATTCCTAGATGAGCTCAAAAAGAACTTTGAAATCCAGCTTAGAAAGGTAGAACATAAAATCAACACCTCTTATAAAAATAAAATTGCATAATTAGAAAAACATTACAATGAAGAGAACAGCTCCTTAAAAGTAAAATGTGTGAACTAAAAATGAAATCTGAGCATATGGAAAAGGAGCTTCATAAAATAACTGAGGAGAATAATTCTCTAAAAACTAGAATCAAGCAAATTGAAGTCAATGACTCTATGAAGAATCAGGAATCAGCAAAAAAAACATCGACTGAAAAATTAGAAAAAGAGATAAAATGCCTCAGTGGGAAAATAACTAACCTGGAAAAAAGACCCAGGAGTGACAACCTGAGAATCAATGGTCTACCAGAAAATCATGATGAAACATCAAGGAAAACTGCCCTGAGATTCTAGAACCAGAGGGTAAAATGGAAATCAGGAGAATCCATCAAACACCTCCAGAAAGATATCCCAAATTGAAAAGTCCACAAAACTTTGCAGTCAAACTCCAGAACTATCAGGTAAGGCAGAAAATCCTACAAGTGGCTAGAAAGGAACAATTCAAATATTGTGGAACCTCAGTGAGGATTGCACAGGATCTGGCAGCCTCAATGGTGAAAGACTAGAGGAACTGGAATATGATTTTTCACAAGGCAAAAGAGCCTGGGCTACAACTAAGGATCACCTATCCATCAAGACTGAGAATAATCTACCAGGCAAGGAGATGGATATTCAGTGACATAACAGAATTTCAGATCTTCATGATGGAATAACGAGAACTCAATGGAAAATTCAACCTCCAATTACAAGACCCAGGAGAGACATAGACACTAAATAAGGAAACACACACACACACACACACACACACACAACTTGTTACTTAACAATACAAACTGTTTACATCCATGTATGGGAAGCTGATACCTGTAAATATCATGAATTCTACATCTATGGCAACATCTAAAATTGACTAAAAATTGACCAAAGATAGAGTGTGTGGATATAAATTATTCAAAATGATAATAAAAATCCTTGTTAAGGGACTTCAGAGGAAAGAATGAAGCAGAAAGGGGTAAATTATGCTACACCAAAAGACATAAAAACAATATAGTAGAGGGAAAGAAGGAAGGGAGGTGACCATTATATGAGCTTTTACCTCGCTGTTTCTGGTGCAAGGAGGGAACAATACAACCAGTTAAATATAGGACTCTATTAAGAAGAAACATAAAACTCATCATAATAGGGGAGAAAGAAGGCAAGGGGAGGAGCACTGCATGAGTTCTATTCCCATCAATCTTGGTTCGAGGAAAAAATAACATACAACATTGAGTATAAAAATTGATCCTATCCTACAGGCAGTAGGAGGAGGGAAGGGTAAAGAAAAGGGTGGGGGGGTTAGAAGGGAGAGAAGTAGTAAGGGAGAAGGGTAGGAAAGGGGAAGGGGCAGATAAGAATGGAATACTGAGGCAGGTGGGAGTAAAAAGGTAAACTCTTAAGAAGGGGAACAGAGAAGGGAAAAAGTAAAAGCATAAACAGGGGAGGGAATAGGATGAAGGGAAAGACACAGACAGCAATCATAACTGTGAATGTGAATTGGATAAACTCTCTCATAAATCAGAATCGGATAGCAGAATGGATTAAAAAATAATACTACATCATGCTGTTTGCAAGAAACATATCCAAAATAGGGCAATACACACAGGTTAAAGGTCAAAGGGTAGAGTAAAATATATCATGCCTCAGCTAAATTTAAAAAAAAGCAGGGGTAGCAATCCTTATCTCAGACAAAGCAAAAACAAAAATAAATATAATTAAAAGAGAAAAGGAAGGAAACTACATCCTACTAAAAGGCACTATCTAGAATGAAGCAATATCATTGTGTAACATATATTCATCAAGCGATATAGCATCAAATACCTAAAGGAAAAGTCAAGAGAATTAGAGGAAAAAATAGATGGCAAAACAATACTAGTGGGGGACCTTAATCTCCCCTTCTCCTAACTTGATAAATCTAACCTCACAATGAACAAGAAAGCAGTTAAGGAGGCAAATAGAATTTTAGAGAGGTTGGACATGACAGATCCCTGGAGAAAACTGAATGGGGATAAAAAGGAATATAGATTCTTCTCAGCAGTACATGGTACATACACAAAAATTGACCATGTACTATGGCATAAAAACCTAACAATTGAATGCAGAAAGGCAGAAATATTAAATGCACCATTTTCAGATCATGATGCAATAAAATTTTTATGCACCAAAGGGCCATGGAAAGATAGGCAAAAAATGAATTGTAAACTAAATAATTTAATCCTAAAGAATGAGTGGGTCAAGCAAGAAATTACAGAAACAATAAGTAACTTCATTCAAGAGAATGACAATAATGAGACATCATGAAAAACTTGTGGGATGCAACAAAGACAGTTCTTAGGTGAAGTTTTATAACCATAAATGTATACAGGAAAAATTTAGAGAAAATGGAGGTCAATGAATTGGGCATGCAATTGAAAAAGCTACAAAAAGAACAAATAGACAATTCCCAATTAAATACTAAACTAGAAATAATGAAAAGCAAAGGAGAGATTAATGAAACTGAAACTGACAAAACTATTGAACTTATAAATAAAACTAGGAGTTGGTTTTATGAAAAAACCAATAAAATTGATGGACCTTTAGTCAATATGATAAAAAAAAGAAAAAAGAAAGCCAAATTTTGAGTATCAAAAAATGAAAAAAGTGATTGTACATCCAATGAAGAGGAAATTAAAACAATAATTGGGAATTATTTTGCCCAGTTGTATGCACATAAATTTCACAATCTTAGTGAAATGGATGAATATATACAAAAATATAAGCTGCCCAGACTAACTGAAGGGGAAGTAAATTACTTAAATAACCCCATCTCAGAAAAAGAAATTGAACAAGCTATCAGAGAACCCCCTAGGAAACAATATCAGGGCCAGATGTATTTGCTAGTGAATTCTATCAAACATTTAAAGATCTCTTGATCCCAATACTCTACAAACTATTTAAGAAATTTGGTGAGGAAGGAGTCCTACCAAATTCTTTTTTATGACACAAATATGGTACTGATACCTAAATCAGAGAGAGACAAAATGGAGAAAGAAAATTATAGACCAATCTCCCTCATGAATATAGATGCAGATATTTTAAATAAAATATTAGCAAAAAGACAACAACATCTTATCTCAAGAATATCACATTTTGAATATGTTGGATTTATTTCAGGAATGCAGTTATGATTCAATATTAGGAAAACCATCAGTATCATTGATCATATTAACAATAAAACTAACAGAAACCATATGATCATCTCAATAGATGAAGAAAAAGCTTTTGACAAAATACAACATCCATTCCTATTTTTAAAAACCACCATAAAGTATAGAAATAAATGGAGTTTTCCTTAGAATAATAGGTAGCATCTACTTAAAGCCATCAGAAAATTTTATATATGATGGGGATAAAGTAGAAGCATTTCCAATAAGATCAGGGCTGAAACAAGGATGCCCACTATTACTCTTCTTATTCAATCTGATACTAGAAATGTTAGCAGTAGCAATTAGAGAAGAAAAAGAAATCAAAGGAATCAAATTAGGCAAAGAAGAAACTAAGCCATCACTCTTTGCAGATCATATGATGATATACTTGGAGAATCGTAGAGAATCAAGTAAAAACCTTCTTGAGACATAAATTTAGCAAAGTTGCAGGATATAAAATAAACCAGCATAAATCCTCAACATTCCTATATATTTCCAACAAAGTCTAACAGTAAGAGATAGTGAGAGAAAACCCATTTAAAACTACTGTAGACATTATAAAATATTTGGGAATCTACCTACCAAAACAAACCCCCTACCTTTATGAACACAACTATAAAACACTTTTCACACAAATAAAATCTGATCCAACTAATTGGAAAAACAGCAGTTGTTCATGGCTAGGTCAAGCTAATATAATAAAAATGACAATTTTACCTATATTAAATTGCATGTTTATTGTGATACCAATCAATCTAACAAAAAAGCACTTTATAGAAGTAAAAAAAATAGTGACACAATACATTTGGAACAACAAAGGGTCCCGAATATCAGGCAATTCATGAAAAGAAATCCTAGGGAAGGTGGCCTAGCCATATCAGATTTTAATCGCTATTATAAAACAGTAGTCATCAAAACTGCTTGGTACTGGCTAAGGAATAGAGTAGTGGATCAATGGAATAGATTGGGTACAAAAGAATCAGTAGTCAAGAATTGGAGTAATATAGTGTTTGATAAGCCCAAAGACCCCAGTTTTGGGGATAAGAACTCAGTATTTGACAAAAACTACTGGGAAAATTAGAATATAGTATGGCAGAAACTGGGCATGGCAATCATCTAATGCCATACACCAAATTCAAGTCTATATAGGTGCATGATCTAGATCTAAAGACTGATACTGTAAGTAATCTGGGGGAGCAAGGAATAGTTTACTTGTCAGATTTATAGAGTCTGGAAAACTTTATTACAAAGATGAGTTGGAAAGCATTGTAAAATGCAAAATGGATAATCTCAATTACACGAAATTGAAAAGTTTCTGCACAAACAAAGACAATGTAACCAAGATTAGGAAGGAAGTAGACAACTGGGAGATAATTTTTACAACCAGTGTCTCTGATAAAGGGCTCATTTCTAAAATATACAGGGAGTTAAGTAAAATGTATAAGAATACAAGTCATTCCCCAATTAATAAATGGTCAAAGGAAATGAACAGGTAATGTTCAGAATTTTTACAACCAGAGTCTCTGATAAAGGGCTCATTTCTAATATATATAGAGAACTGAGTCAAATTCATAAGAAAGCAAGTTATTCCTCAATTGATAGTCAAATGATATGAATAAGCAGTTTTAAGAACTTAAAGCTGTCCATAGTCATATGGAAAAATGCTCTTAATCATTATTGATTAGAGAAATGAAAATCAAAACAACTCAGATTCTCATCACACCTGTCAGATTTGCCAACAGGAGAAAATAGGAAAATTACAAATGCTTTTACTGCTTTTCAACCTTCCTAATGCCATGACCTTTTAATACAGTTCTTCATGTTGTGGTGAGCCCCAACCATAAAATTATTTTTGTCACTACTTCATAACTGTATTTTTGCTACTGTTACGGTTCATAATGTAAATATCTGATATGCAGGATGTATTTAAATTGAACATACCCCACAGGTTGAGAACCACCACTTTAGAATATTCTTTGAAACTGGAACATTATTGCATCGTTTGGTGGTGCTGTGAATTGATCCAACCATTTTGGAGAACAATTTTGAACTATGCTCAAAGGGCTATAAAAATGCACATACCCTTTGACCCAGCAATACCTCTTCTAGGGATGTATCCCAATTGGGAAAAGGACCCACATGTACAAAAATATTTATAGCAGCTCTTTTTGTGATGACAGAGAACAGGAAATCGAGGGGATGTTTATCAATTGGGTAATGACTGAACAAGTTGTGGTATATAAATGTAAAGGAATAGTATTGTGCTATAAAAAATTATGAACAGATGGACTTAAGAAAAACTTGGAAGGACTTACACGAACTGAGGCTGAGTGAAGTGTGCAGGACCAGGAAAATGCTGTACACAGTAACAGTCACATTATACAATGACTATCTTTGTTAGACTTTGCTCTTCTCAGCAATGCCAAGGTTCTAAAACAACTCCTAAGGACTCATGATGGAAAATGCTATCCACATTCTGAAAAATAATTAAGTCTAAATGCAAATTGAAGTGTATGATTTTATGATTTGATTTCTCTCTTTTTAATTCTGTGTTGTTTCTTCTTTCTTGTGCTTCATCAAATTGATTATAATTTTTCTTTATAAATTGATTAATGTGAAAATATGTGTCTACATCAGATTGCAAGCTGTCAGATTCCATGCTGTTTTAGGGAGGGTGAAGAGATGGGCCAGGGAGAAAATTTGAAAGTAAAAAGCTTGTGGAACTGAATATGGAAAATGAAAAATAAATTTAAAAAAATAAAAAAGCAAAGAAAGGGAAGCTGAGTCCCAGGGAAGTTTAAGTGTTCTGTTAGAGATCACAAAGATAGTAGTATAAATGTCAAGTCTCCTTGCTACCAGTGTAGTGTTATTGCCATTAAAAAATGATGTCTCCAAGTAATGTAGTGGAATAAGAGTATAGACATAGGAGGCGGAGCCAAGATGGCAGCACAGAAGCAGCAAGGTCTCTCAGCTCACGCAGAACCACCCTAAATACCCATTAAATATGACTCTGAACAAATTTTAAGGCTTCCAAACTCACAAAAATACAGAAGACACATCTTGTACTGAAGGCAGCTCGGCAGGAGAGACTCATCACAGCAGGCAGGTAGCCAAGGCTATCCTAGCCCAAAACCAAAACCACGGCCAGGCCCCAAGGCAGACAGGAGGAGCCAAGCTGCAGCATGAGTCTACCACAGAGAGAAGATCTACAGCACCTGAAGCAACATCCACAACTATCAAGACAGGATTAGAGAAGGTCAGTGAAAGTGAAGCTTTCGGGGGCGGAGCCAAGATGGCAGCATAGAAGCAGCAAGGATCAGCAGTTCTTGCACAGCCACCTTAAATACATATAAAACAACAAATTTTGTGGCTCCAAAATCCACAGAACTGCAGAAAACATGTCTCCCGCTGAAGGCAGTTCGGCAGGATGGACCCATCGCAGCACATCTGGAGCCTAGGCCAACCCAGCCCAAAAAAAACATGTCCTGATGCCAGGGCAGTGGGGAAAAGCCACAAGAGCAGCCAGAACCATTCTAGCGCTAAAAGCTAAAACGTGAATCTGAACGAATTCAAAGAAAGAACCCATGGAAAGACTGAGCCAGGCGGATTCCCAGCCCAGGAAAGTGCCTACTTAGGTTGGGGTAAGAAGAACACTGAGCACAGAGAAGCCACACCAGCATGGAGCAGAGAGCAGAGAAGAGTGGACCAAGAGTAAAAGCTCCAGCCAGGCATCCAGCAGACTCACCCAGCCTGAGAGGTTTGCAGCCATCTCACCAGAGGACAGAGGATCATTGAACCCGGTAGGAAAAAACTCGAGTGCCATAGCAGGGGAAGCAAGTTCTGTGGGGGAAATCTGGATGTTTAAACTTATACACCCATACTGCCAGAAGCCAAGATGGAGGAATAAAGTTTAGTGGCTCCTCTAAATCCCTCCCAGACCAAGAAAAGTCTGGAATTAAATGTTCTAATTAGAGTAAAAGCTTGAATCAAGGGAAGTGGTCCCAGGCTGGGGCAGGGTTATAAGCCCAGTAGGGTATAGCCAGCAAGCCCTACCAAGAAAAGCCAATTTAGCACCATTTGCCCAATCAGCAAACAACAGCTCTGCCTCGGGCCTTCAGCTGTAGCCGGTTCTGAACCTGCTTGAGCCATAGCTCAGGGACACAGACTCTGAAACCAGAAGGAGCTAGACCACCTGACTCCAACAACTTACTCTGTAAGCATCAGGGTAACTCAGGGGAATTACTGAGAGTCGGTATTTGCATCAGGCTACATACTCAGAGCTTGCAGCTACCAAGCCCCCACCTCCCAACCTGACAAGTTCAACACTCTAGCACCCCAGACTTGGATATCCACTCCAAATTCCAGGACAAAAGCATTCACAATGGGGAAGAAGGAAATTGCAAAGGCTAGGACCATCAAATCCTTTTATACTGAGCAAGAACAAACACATTCAGAAGGCAACAGGGACTCTGTAACCACACTGGAGACCACAAAAGGAAATGCAAATTGGTCTCAAACCTCCTTGGAGGATCTCAAAAGAGATTTTAAAAGTGAACTTAGAGACGTAGGAGATAAATTCAAATCTACAGCGTCCAAACTGGAAAAAAAAATCTCACTGAAGAAATCAAATATTTGAAAAGCAAAATTGGAGTGCTAGAACAGGAGATCCAAAATCTAACCGGAGAAAATGCCTCCCTAAAAATGAAAAATGAAAATAAGGATAAGGAATTCCAAAAACTAGCAGAGGAAAATAACTCACTAAAAATTAGAATCAGACAACTTGAAGCTAACGACTCTACGATGCAACAAGAGTCAGTCAAACAAAACATAAATATTGAAAAATTGGAAGAAAGTACAAAATCTCTCTCTTGAAAACAATGGACCTGGAAAACAGGTCCAGGAGAGATAAGCTAAGAATTATCAGCCTACCAGAAAATCATGATGGAAAAACCAGCCTGGACAGCATCCTCCAAGAGATTGTTAAAGAGAACTGTCCAGAGGTCCTAGAATCAGAGGGAGAAATGGTTATTGAAAGAATCCACCGATCTCCTCCTGAAAGAGATCCAAAATTGAAAACTCCAAGAAATATTGTAGCAAAACCAAAGAGCTACAAAATCAAGGAGAAAATACTGAATGCAGCCAAAAAGAAGCAATTCAAATATCGT
>JAQQSW010014538.1:0-12085 GCA_028646575.1 Pseudocheirus occidentalis | reverse complement strand
ACCCCTCTGGATGTTGGCCAGGGCTCAGTCCTGGGTTCTTTTCTCTTCTGGCATCAGCTCCCATGGATTCAGTTCTGATGATTTCCAGATCCACTTCTCCAGGCAGCTTGCTCCCTGGTCTTCTCTGGGCCCCTGGGAGAAGAGTGGCATCCTCCCCCTGGGGTGTTGTGAGGCTCACAGGAAAGGAGATGCCCGGTGCCATGTGAGCCTTCCAGGGCCACGTGGATGTTGTCGTCATTGTCCCGCCTTGGCGCTCGTCATTGTCCCGCCTTGGCGCTGTCTCTCCAGCTGTGCCTTCCTCCCCCTGCCCTGACTTTCTGTCCCCTGGCCATGTCCATGCCCTCTGTGGGAGGAATGAGGAGCGGGTTTGCTCCTAAGGTCTCCACAGCCCTGCTTGGTCATGGCACTGATCAGAGGGCTCACGGCTTTCCGAGTCATTTGTCTTTACCGCACCAGCTGTGCCCCTGGCACGTGGCAGGCTGCCTTTACTCTGCATTAGTTCTTACAGGTCTTCCCAGCGTTCTTTGAATTCATCTCCTTTATTTTTTCTTAGGACGCAGTATTCCATTACATTCGTAGACTGTAACTTGTTCAGCCATTTTCCTCATATGTCCCGCTTAGTTCACTCTTCTTTGCCCCTACAGAAAGCTTCTATAACCCTCTTTGTACATTTAAGTCCTTTCCCCTTTCTTTGGTCTTTTTTGGGTACAGACCTGGAAGCGACACCACTGGATCAAAGAGCAGGAAGCATTCAGTAGCTTTTTGGGCATCGTCCCTCCTTGCTTTCCAGAGTCGCTCAGTCAGTTCCTAACTCCATAACAGCACGTGGACGGGTCTACAGCCCCTCTTGCCATTGCGGTCTCTTTTTTGTTGGCTTTGCTGATTTGATGAGTGTGAGGTAGATTTTCAGGTTTGTGACGTTCCTGTGTCGGTAAGCAGCAGATCACACCATTTTTAGCAGGGCTGGTGATAGTTTGGGTCTCTTCCTCCGAAGTGTCCTACCTCGCGTTCTCTGGCTGTCTGTCAGCTGCATCACGGCTCTCATTCTCATCTGTGTGAATCAGCTTCCCATATTTCTTAGATATGAGACCTGTCAGGGAAACTTGCTGTAAAGAAATCTTTCCATTTACCTGCTTCTAATGTTAGATGCATTGGTTATGTTTGTGCAGCAAGTTTAAGCTGATTATTATGTAATAATCCTCTTTTTTGTTGGTGAATCCTTCCTGTCTCTTTAGATCTGATAGTAATTCTTCCTTTCTCCATTGCGTCTGTGATGTCAGCTTTTATGTACTTCTCACGGATCCGTTTTGAGCCTATCTTGGTATGTGATGTGAGATGCGCCAAACTGCTCTCCCGTTTTCACTTTGATTTTTGTGAGAGTTATTGTGAGTTAACTGGTGCCAGAATAGTGAGGAAAATTAGTTCTTGCTCTAGTAGTTGGGATCTTTGGGGTTATATAATACAAAGCTACGGTGTAAGGGCAGCTAGGTGGCACCGTGGGTAGAGCAAGGACCTGAAGCCTTCAGGAAGATGCATCTTTGAGTCCAAACCTGGCCTCAGACACTTACTAGCTGTGTGACCCTGGGCAAGTCACTTCACCCCGTTTGCCTCCATTCCTCATGTGTAAAATGTCCAAGAAGACCTCAGATGGGGTCATGAAGAGTTAGATGGGACTGACATGACTCAGCAACAGCAAGGAGCAGATGTGTCCACTCTCTTCCATGTATCCTGGAGCTAATCTGTGCCGCTGATCAGCCCCTTTGTCCTGAAATCAGCCTTTCTGTGACTACGGCTGTTGTATGGTTTGTGATCTGCTTCTGTTTTTCTTTTGAGATTCTTTACCTTTTATTCTTTTGGTTGAAGTTTTTGGTTATTTTTTTCTGGCTTTTGAAGGTAATTCTTTTTTAGTTTGATTTGTGTGACGCTCAATTTAGGTAGTATTGTCATTTTTATCATATTGGCTTAGCATATAAGGATATTCTGTTCTATTCTAAGCAATTCATATTTCTCTTTCTCTTTTTATTTGAGTAAAGAGTATTTTGTACTTGTATTTATATAATTTCAATGTGTTGGCAGGTGGGCTGGAGTATTAAATTATTTCTCTTTAATTGGAATTTATTTCTCTTTCTGCCAGATTTTGTTGGTAATATAAAGAATTGCTGATGATTTATGTAGGCTTAATTTCTATCCTGCAACTCTGTGAAGTCTTTCATTGCTTTGGGGGTTTTTTGGGTTGATTCTTTAGGGTTCTTTGTTAATCGTCATATCCACAAAAAGTAATCATTTTGTTTCCTGTTTGTCTCTGCAGATTTCTTCTTCTTCTAACACTTTTAGTGCTTATTTAGAACAGTGACGGTGCTAACGGACACCCTTGCCTTACTCCTGATTTTACTGCAAAGGCTTCTACTTTAGTTTATCCTTTTCACAGATAATATTGACTGTTGGTTTTATAGAGATATTACTTATAACATTAAGGAAGGATCTTTTTAAGCTTATGCTCATTCCTGTCACCAGAGTTTTTTCTTGTGGGATTTTTTTTTATTTTATTTTTGCTCATTTTCCACCATACTTTGACTTCAGACTGATATTAGGGTTAGGCCCTGCGTGCTTTTGGAGGGAATGTCTGGTCTGCTTCTGCTGCTGTCTTCTGGGGGGTAGTGATATAATATATAACATAAATATTAGATTATTTCAGAAACTCAGGGACAGTCCAGGCTGAATACCTGTGATTTTTCAATGTCCCCAGATTGGACTGAACCAGGCTAGAGTCTGATTGCTGTTGCCTTGGTCTGAACTGTGCACCTTCCTGACCTGGGTTTGACTCTAGAAACATACCTGCAGGCTTGCTGCATTGGGAGTGCCAATAGACTGTTATGAACTTATCCATTGTCAGCCAGCCGGGAAGCTCTGCTCAGGGCTCTCAGACTCACAGAACTGCAGGCTTTGGTCTTAAGATTCCTGTCCTGTCCTCCTGTCCTCCAGGACACTTACTCTGCAGTAGGCTTCGGACTAGAAGCAGGACCTGAGACCATGCTGCAGGTCTGGGCTCCAAACCGTGCAGTAGCTGTTTGCTTTGAACCTGCTTCTTATTTGGAATCCAGCCTCATGCCTGCAGCTGTTCCTTATCCTGGAATTCCAGCTGTAGGCCCGGCCTTCTCTTTTCTCAGCCCTGGTCTGTGCCCTGGATCTGGCTAGTGAGCCCCAGAGTTGCCAGGCTGCAACCATCCTTGCCCTCTGGACAAACCAAATAATCTTCTCTGCTGGATACACTGAAATGCTCAGGGCCTTGTGGCCATTCCTGGCCATGTCGCATCCCTGGTGTTGGCAAACCTCTTTTCCTGACTGAGTCCACTACAGATTTCTGTTATACACCTCCCCTGGGCCCTCACTCCTGCCAGGCGATCCTACTCCACTTCCCTTATTAGCTCAGCATCCTGCTTTCTAGAGTGGCTCCTCATTCACCATCAGACCTCCCAGGGTCCCCTGTCAGCTTACGATCTTTGCCTTGTATTTTACAGGGAAAAGTGAGCTGTTCAGCATGAGCTCC
This sequence comes from Pseudocheirus occidentalis, assembly GCA_028646575.1. Taxonomy (NCBI): domain Eukaryota; kingdom Metazoa; phylum Chordata; class Mammalia; order Diprotodontia; family Pseudocheiridae; genus Pseudocheirus; species Pseudocheirus occidentalis. The sequence goes on along the minus strand of JAQQSW010014538.1, from coordinate 8,538 downwards.
CTCTTCTTCTTTCTTATTCCTCATTCATCTCATGCCTTCTGCATCTTCTCCTTCGCCCCATCCCGTGTGAACAGGTGGCCTTACTTCTTTCTAAGACCGAACTCTCTACTTGTTCGAGTGACCCCATTCCTTTTTGTCTTCTCCAACAGATTGTCCTCACTCTGACACATCTCCTCAGTTTCTCACCGTCTGCTGGCTCCCTCCTCACTGCCTACAGACATGTCCATGTCTCCCTATGCTCAAAACACCCTTTCACTTAACCTCTGTCCCTGCCGTTGTCCTATCTCTTTGCCCTTTGTGGCTGAACTCCTTGAGAAGGTCATCTGCGATCTGTGCCTCCTCCTTCTCTCCTCGCGTTTTCTTATTAACCTTCTCGTTTCTCCAAAACTGCTCCTTCCAAAGTTACCAGTGATCTCTTAATGGCCAAATCCAGTGCCTTTTCTCAGTCCTGACACTTCGCCACCCTTTCTTCCTGGATGTCCTCTTCTCTCTAGGTTTTGGGGATGCTGCTCTCTCCTGGTTCTTTTACCTACCTAACCACTCCTCAGTCTCCTCGGATAGATCCATTCCCAGATCATGCCCTCCGGCCATAGGTGTTGTGCAGAGCTCTGTCCTGGGCCCTCGCCTCCCCCTGTACTGCTTCTAACATTGCTCTCCCTCAGTGTGGACCCTTAGCAGCTTCCACTCGGACTGTTACAGTAGACTACCAGGCAGTTTGCCTGCCTTACGTCTTTCTCCACTTGAGCCTAAAGCTTGAGTCTGACCGTGTAAACTCCAGGACACTTAGGAGCTGTGTGATCCTGGACAAGTCACTTAACCCTGTTTGCCTCAGTTTTGTCATCTGTAAATCGGGTTGGAAAAGGAAATGGCAAACCACTCTGGTATCTTTGTCAAGAAAACCCCAAATGGTATCATGACGAGCCAGACCTGAAGCAACGTATTCATACAAGATAGATTTAGGATAAGTAGGAAGTAGGAAGCAGAGGGAAGGCACTGAAATGCAGATGATCTGGGAAAGCCACCAGAAGGGGGACGTAGCCAGGACTCAAAGGGAGCTGGGGAAGGCAGGAGGTGACAAGGGAGATCATTCCATGCTTGGGAGAGTGGTGCAGATGCCTGGAGTTCTTGTGGGGGAACAGCTGGAGGTCAGTGCCACCCAACCACAGATACAGGATGTGTAGGAGGTCAGGAGAGCAGGCAGGCAGGGAGGGGTGCTGAATGCCGGCCAGGACCAGAGGTGCTTCTCTTGGGTCTTGGAGGCGATGGGGAGGCAGAGGGGCAGAGTCCAGCCTATGCTTTAGGAAATAGAGGGTGGATCTGAGGGGGAAAGGAGGCAGACTGGCCAGCCAGCAGACTGTCACAGTCATCTGGATGGGAGGGAATGAGGGTGGTGGTGGGATGTTGGGGTGATAGTGGGGCCCGTGCAGGGAAGTTAGGAAGGAAAAATCAACAGTGAGATGGCAGGACTGGTAAGAGAGAGGGAGGAGTGGAAGAAGGCACAGAGGTTATGAGCTGGGGTGACTGGGGGTTAGGGGGCCCTCAGCAAAAATAGAGAAGAAGGTTCAGTTTGGAGTGGACCTTTGTCCTTTCCCCCTTGCTCTACCCAAACTTTTTTCTCCTGTTACTTCTTCCATCACGTTCTCTGATAGATGTCAGTGAAGTGTTGTAGAGGACTCAGTAGTCTGAGGATCTCTCCCTGCGGCTTTGAGGCTTACCAACTCCTTGGGTCTCCCGGGGACGCATGAGAGACATACGATCCCTGGCAGAGTGGAGATGTGTTTGCCATTTCAGCATCCTGTGACATTCAGGGACGTGTCTGTGGACTTCACCCTGGAAGAATGGAGCCACCTGAACCCAGCCCAGAGGGCCCTGTACAGGGACGTGATGCTGGAGAACTATGAGAACCTGGTGTCTGCAGGTAAGGACTTGGGTGTCTCTGCTTTCTCCTCTCCCTCTGCCTCCTGAGATCTGAAGGGCTGCCCTGAGCTTTTCTTTAATTTGCAGGAACATTCACAAATACGTGTTGTGGGGAGGGAGGGAAGAATCCAGAATCCAGTAGAGCCTGAATGGGAATGTTTTTGCTGTTTTGATACCTGATCTCAGGTATCAGGCCTTTCCTTTGTATGAGGGGAAACCTCATCCTTTCCTTGGGCTGGCCCTGACGCTGTGGCTTCCCTCTAGGGCGGCTTTTCCCTTAAGTCAGAGACTCTTTGTAAAGTCATGAGAGAAATACCTAGAGAACTGCCAAGATTCTGCTCTTATCAAGCCTTGGGTCGCTAATAATCTGGGCCTAAATCAGGTGTGTGACATACCCTCAAGCTTGGCTAGAATGAAACACAGACAATCTGTCAGAGTTTCTTTTACGAAACACCATCATCTCTGACTGCTCATTCCTCCTTCTTTTACCTGAAGAAAGATGAAGGGGCTGGGCTCGGACTCTCAGATGGCGTTGTGTTCCAGGCCTTTTTCCTTTCTCTCGCTGTGATCAGGGCTTCCAGTGCCCAAGCCTGAAGTGATCTTCCAGTTGGAGAAAGGAGAAGCACCTTGGATGCCCAAGGCAGGAGACTCCAGAGGCCCCTGGCCAGGTGAGTGAGGGACAGGTAGGCTGAGGGAAGTCACTGACAGCAGTGGGTCAGCCGGTCTCTGGTGGTGGGAGTGAGGAGAAGGGGTTGGCACTTTGAGATATTGGTCTGGGAGCTCTGGATGCCCTGAGGCATTTGGCAAAGACCTTGGCCAATGTGGCACCAGCTATCTTCCTTAAATAGCCCAGCTTTGTCTGGCCCATGTGGAAGCGTTTTCTGGCTCTGTAAGTTGTGCTCGGATGCTTAAGAATGTCCTTTCTCCCATCTGCCTTACCATATGTCCCAGTGCTTTGCTTTCTTTGTTTTTTGGGGGGCACAGTATCATTTCATTAATTTTATTTCTTATGCCTTCTTCTGTTTTATAATTTTATTTTATAAATTAATGAACATTTTTTTCTTCCTGTCTTCACAACTCAAACCAAGGGAAACAACTCTTGTTACAAATACTTTAAGTCAATCACAAGTTCCCACATTGTCCGTATTCAAAAACACAAGTCCCTTCTGCATCTAGAGTCCATCAGCTGTCAGGAGGGAGGCAGCCCTGTTCTGCTCAACATATATTCCAGATACTTTTCCTGCTGTGTAATCTTCTGAACTGCTTCTTTTGCGTTGCCCATCATTTCTGCCTGCAGATAATCTGTTCTTCATTGAAATATCATTTTAAAAATTTATTATTTATTTGTAAGTTTTCACCATTTGCTTTTATAAGATTTGGAGTTATAAATTCCCCACACACACACACTCCCCCTCCCCAACACAGCATGTGATCTCATACAGGCTATACATGCACAATCATATTAAACGTATTTCCACATTAGTCATGTTGTGAAAGAAGAATCAGAACAAACGGGAAAAACCATGAGAAAGTAAAAACAAAAAACACCAAAAAAGAGAAAACAGTCTGCTTCACTTGCACTCAGACCCCACGGTTCCTTCTCTGGATGTGGACGGCATTTTCCATTACGGGTCTTTTGGAGTTGTCTTAGTTCTTTGCATTGCTCAGAAGAGCTAAGTCTAACAAAGTCATCTCACAATGTGGCTGTTACTGTATACAGTGTTCTCCTGGTTCTGCTCACTTCACTCAACATCATGTGAGTCTTTCTAGGTTTTTCTAAAGTCTGCCCGATTGCCCCTTCTTATAAACAGTAGTAATTTATTACGTTCATATACCACAACTTCTCCAGCCATTCCCCAATGGATGGGCATCCCCTCAATTTCTAATTCTTGGCCACCACAAAAAGAGCCGCTATATTTTTGTACATGTGGGTCCTTTTCCCCTCTTTATGGTTTCTTTGGGATACAGTCCTAGTACTGGTATTGCTGGATGAAAGGGTGTGCATAGTAGCTCCAGATTGCTCTCCCAAAAGGTTGGATCAGTCCATAACTCCACCAACAGCACATTAGAATTCCAGTTTTTCCCACATCTTCTCCAACATTTATCATTTTTCCTTTTTGTCACATTATCCAGTCCGATAGGTGTGAGGCGGTACCACAGGGTTGTTTTAATTAGCATGAAATACCCTTTCCAGTGGTGTCTCTCTTGGAAGAGCTTCCTTCTCCTAGAAGAATTGCTCGTCTCATTTTGTGAGGCCCAGCTGGTCCCGTTCTCTTGTTTGTCTTTCATCTCACTTGCCTGTTAAGTTTTTTATTTTTCTGAGCACATGTAAAGTACCTTCCCCTTGGTGTGAGAGACTTAACAAAGAACTCACCATGCAGCTGTTTCTCTTTACCCGGTGGAGATGAGAATGGCAGCTGACACATTTGTATTTATTTGAAAAAAATTGTGTGTTTGTAATTCTTTGCAGTTTTGTTTTTTATTCTGAACACAACAAATATGAAATAAAATGGACATTTCCATAAATAGAACCAAATAAAATGAAGGCTGTGCATGACCCGAGGATCTCTTGTTGTGTGCATCTTACTCTTCCTTTTCGTTATATATTTCCCTCTCTACCCTCCAAGCCTGGTCTGCTTGTCTGACACCATTTCCTTTGTTTCAGATTACCTGAGTTGGGACGCTAGGTGTGAAACCAAGGATTCGGTTCAGACTGAGGGTATTCACCCAGAAACATTGACCCAAGAAGGATTGCCAGTGGATGGTAACTGGTATTCCAAACTGGGAGAATTTGAGGAATGGGAAGTTAGCTTAGAGAGACAGGAGGGCCACCAGGAGAGACAGTCCCAGCAAGTGACAGTGACTCCCAAAAGAACTTTTAATATGATGAGTGAACCTGAATGTAGCACATTTATTAGAGGTTTTAACCTGGGCCCACTTCTTTTTCCACATTGGAGAGATGACATGGAAGAAAGATTCCGTAAGTATAATGCACTTGGAAAGAAAGCCTTTGGCAAGAGATTAAATCTTAATGGAGAGCAGAAAAGTCATACTGGAGAAAATCCCTTTGAATGTGCTGTATGCTGGAAAACCTCCAGGAACAGGGAAGCCCTTAGTAAACATCAGAGAACTCACATTGGAGTGAAATTGTTTGAATTTAATGAATGTGGAAAGGCCTTCAGTGAAGAGGGAATGCTTATCAGACATCAGAAATCTTCTGATGTAAAACCATTTGAATGTAGTGAATGTGGGAAAGCCTTCTGTGGGAAGGCTTACCTTATTATCCACAAGAGAACTCATACTGGAATGAAACCCTTCGAATGTACTCAATGTGGAAAAGCCTTCATTCGGAAGGAATACCTTATTAGCCATCAGAGAATTCACAGTGGAGTGAGACCCTTTGAATGTCATGAATGTGGAAAAGCCTATAGTCAGAAGGGAAACCTTATCAGCCATCAGAGAGTTCACACTGGAGTGAAACCATTTGAATGTCATGATTGTGGAAAAGCCTTCAATCAGAAGGGCTACCTTATTAGCCATCAGAGAACTCATTCTGGACTGAAACCCTTTGAATGTAAAGAATGTGGGAAAGCCTTCACTGCTAAGAGAACCCTTATTAGCCATCAGAGAATTCATACTGGAGTGAAACCTTTTGGATGTACTGAATGTGGCAAAGCCTTCAGTGAGAGGGGTATTCTTATTAGCCATCAGAGAACTCATACTGGAGTAAAACCTTTTGAATGTAATGAGTGTGGGAAAGCCTTTCTTAGGAAGGGTCACCTTAATAACCATCAGAGAACTCACACAGGAGTAAAACCTTTTGGATGTACTGAATGTGGGAAAGCCTTTATTCAGAAGGGACACCTCATCAGCCATCAGAGAATTCATACTGGAATGAAACCCTTTGGATGTAATGAATGTGGTAAAGCCTTCAGGCAGTGGGGAACTCTTAGTAATCATCAGCGGACTCATACTGCAATTAAAACTTTTATATGTAATAAATGCGGGGAAACTTTCAGCATCAGAAAGCATCAGAAAACTCATAGTAGAATGAATGAAATGAATGTAGGCACACATTTTGTTAGAGAGAAAAACTTTCTAATATAGGAGGATTCATACTGAGGGAAACATTGCAGGTAAATAGGGATGCATGACTATTTAAATATAATAAAGGAATAAGATTTAAAGAATTTGCATTTTTTTGCAGTTCTAGCTAACTTTCAGAAGCAGAGTGGTTCTCTTTCCTTCCCTATCAGCTTTTGAACTCGAATGGGCCTGTTTCGGAGTGATGATGCTATTACTGTTTTCATAGAGTGTTCATTCCTATTCTGGTTTTATTATTCAGCATCATTTAATGTCAACAGCAGCAGGCAGGAGCAACAGGAAATCGCAGCTTGAGGCAAATTTGACCACAGTTATCCCTGAGACTTGGTTGCATGAAATCCATGGCTGGCACTCGCTCTGGCTGTGAATAATTTAAGCAGAGCAGGTGAAAAGGGGGCTGTGGCAGCACTGGTCACTTGAGTGTGCTCGTGTGAGGGAACTCCAGAAGCTGGGTGGGGAAGCAGTGGAGAATGTTTAGGTGAAGGTCACAGAAAAGGTGAAACATGAACAATTTTGTCCTCAGAGCTCACAGAAAGAGGAAAGAGAGAAGTGGTTTGGGGAAACAAATCTCCAGGCTGACATAGAGTAAATAAATGAATAAAATTATTCCAAGACTTATCAAGTGCTTATTGTGTACCAAGCACTGTAATAAGTGCTTGGGAACAAAGTAAAAGGGAAATTCCATGCCACAGGGGAGCCAATCGGTAAATAAGGGTGGAGCTGGTGGGGGGGATGTCTGATTGTTTGTCTAAATACAGTGTTTAGGGGATGGATAGGGAGCAAGGCCCTGTGGTAAGTAGGGGCATCATCCATTCAGATGGCAGTGCCTGGTGGTTTGGAGGTATAGTGTCATTGCAGAGGTAAGGCCAGGCTTTCTTCCGTCTCACCCAGAGGATTCAGGTTGGTGACTCCCTGCCCATCAGAGCTCTGTGGGCAGCAATGTCCATAGGGAAGGAAGGTTCCAAAGGTCAGTGTGGAGCAGGGGCTTTGGGCCAGAGGCTCATTCTTATACACACACACACACCACACACACACACACACTGTAGTATAGCATGGTAATAATAACAATACTATAATAGTTATAATAATAATGGGGAGGGGGGCTGCCATTTTCTAGACATCTTCTGGGGCTCTCTGCTAGAAGCAGAGCCACCGATAATGTATTGGCATCTTTATTTTTAGTTCACATCATTCATTTCCACAAGATTTTGAGTTACAAATTTTCTCCCAGTCTTCCTCCTACCCCCACCCCAATACTGAAAGCATACTGAATATCCCTCCCCCAGTCTGCTCTCTCTTATATCCTCTCCCATCTCCCCTCTAACTTTCTCATAGGGCAAAATGAATTTCTATACCCCAGTGTCTGTATATCTTATTTTCCAGTTACATGTAAAAAACAATTTTTTTTAACATTTGTTTTTATGTCTCTAATCTTTTTTTTAAGGGGGGAAGGCAAGGCACTTGGGTTTAAGTGACTTGCCCAAGGTCACAAAGCTAGTAAGTGTGTCAAGTGTCTGAGGCGGGATTTGAACTTGTGTCCTTCTGACTCCAGGGCTGGCACTCTATTCACTGAACCACCCAGTTGCTCCTTAACAATTGTTTTTAAAACTTTGATTTCCAGATTCTTTTCCTTCCCTCCTCACCCACCCCAACTGAGAAGATGAGCAATTCAGCACAGGTTGTACATGTGTGGTTAGGCAAAACATTTCCATAGTAGTTATATTGTGAAAGACTATGTTCCCTTCCATCCTATCCCACCCCCCACTTATTCTGTTTTCTCCTTTGACCCTGTCCCTTTTCAAAAATGTTTGCTTCTCAGTACCCTCTCCCCCAATCTGCCCTCCTTTCTATCATCCCCCTTCTTATCCCCTACACCCTACTTTCCTGTAGGGTAAGACACAGAAATGAGTGTGTGTGTGTTATTCCCTCCTTAGGCCAAATTCAATGAAAGACTGACCCATTCCCTTTCCCCTTTCTGTTCTTCACCTCCATTGTAAGTTTTCTCTTGCCTCATAAAAGAGATAATTTACCCTATTATATCTCTCCCTTTCTCCTTTTCTCATATTTCTCTCTCACCTCTTAATTCTATTTTTTAGATAACATCCCTTACTATTCAACTGATCCTGTGCCCTCTGTCTATGTATACATGTACACACAAATAGACACACTCACATATGTATTTATACACACACACACTCTCCTATACATACATATATATGTATGTATACATATATCTTCTCTTTATCCTCTTACTGAGAAAAGTCTCATGAGTTACAATTATCTTTTTTTCCATCTAGGAATATAGATAGTTCAACTTTAATAAGTTCCTTATGACTTCTTTTTCCTGTTTACCTTCTCTTGCTTCTTGTATTTGAAAGTCAGATTTTCTGTTCAGCTCTGGTTTTTTTCATCAAGAATACTTGAAATTCCTCTATTTTATTGAATGACCCATATGTTCCCCTGGAAGATTATATTCAGTTTTGCTGGGTAGGTGATTCTTGGTTTTAATCCTAGCTC
>JAQQSW010014537.1:0-12085 GCA_028646575.1 Pseudocheirus occidentalis | reverse complement strand
GTTCTTATTTTGCTTTCTTTTTCTCATGTTGGCCAGTCAATTAATTGGTTGGTTTTTTTAGCTTTTTGAAACTCTGCTTCCAGGGGGGAAAGCTCTGTTCCAAATCGCTGGGGTTTTCCCAGATGCTGGAGCTATTAGGGGGGTGTTTCAGTCCCCCCCCAGTTTTGGCTTGCTGAAAGCGCTCCCCAGGACCACCACCCAAGACCACAATCCAGATCCAGGCTGCTCAATGCAAGAGCACTTGGCCCTGATCAATCTTCTCAGCCCCACTGTGGAATCCACCAGCTAGGGGCTCTGAAGCAGCCCAGTGGGGGCAGCCACCGGTTACAGCAGATCCTGCCCTTCCCCCACTGCTTCCTTTCCCTGGGGGTAGATTGTCTGAACTGCTTTTCCTCTCCCAAATTTAGCTTGAAAGCTTCACTCACTTTCACTGACCTCTAATCCTGTTTAGTATATGTGAAGATGCCTCCAGGTGCAGTAGATCTTCTCTGAAATAGACTCACGCTGCAGCTTGGGAGGCTCAGCTCCTCCCAACCAACCTGGAGCCTGGCCACATGGTGGTTTCAGGCTGGGCTGGTTTTGGCTCCCAACCTGCAGGCCTGCACCATGAGCCCCTCCTGCTGAGCTGCCTTTCTCTAGTCCCTATTTTTAACGCCTTGCTAAATGTGGAGTTGCTGGAGGCTGTAGATCTTCTCTCTTGTAGACTGGCTGCAGCTAGGCTGAGCTGGCCTCCTTCCTACCGCCCTGGGCCTGGCCACAGTTTTGGTTTCAGGCTGCGCTGGCCTCGGCTCACATCCTGCCACGATGATCCCCTGCTGCCGATCTGCCTTCAACGCAAGATGTGTTTTCTCTATTTTTGTGAGTTTGAGAGCTCTAGAATTTATCCAGAGTCATATTTTATGGGTGTGTAGGGTGGCTGTGTGGGAGCTGCAGGACCTTGCTGCTTCTACGACACCATCTTGGCTCCACCTCAGGAAGTCCAGGAATGATCATATATTATCATACCATCACCTCTAAGTATTCTATATCCAAAATCTAGAACTCTGAAATTCCTTCCTTCCTTTTCTTTTCATTTTTCTGCCCCATTTCTAAACTCATTCTTCACACTCACTGTGACTTACATGCTTTCCCTCTCAGTCTATCTTCCCCTTGTATGGTCATCTAGAATGATTGAATATCAAAGTTGGAAGAATATTCAAAATCATTTTGTCTAACCCTACACCTGAAAAAGAATTCCCTACCCATCAAAAGTTGTCTTGCCCCTTCTGGAAAACTTTGACCTTGCCTGACAATATATGTCTCATTCTGAATCTGTAGTGCTTCACTTTTCTACTAAGAAGAAGGAGGTATATTTCATCATCACTCTTCTTCAGTCAGGATTGGCCACTTAATTGATCTCATTTCTGATGTCTTTTAATATTGTTATGACCATACTATGTTGGTCATTGTATAAAATGTCCTCTTCCTTCTGCTTAGTTCACTCTGCACTAGGTCAAACAAATCTTTCCAAATTTCTTTGAATTCCTTATATTCATCATTTCTACAGCACTATAATATTCCGTTACATTTGTCTGCCACAATTTGTTCAGCCTTCCTCTGATCCATGAACAACTACTTTATTCCAGGTTTTTTGCTAAAACAAAAAGTAGCAACATTAATTCACAAAATCATGGAATTCATGGTGAATATGATCTATATTTGGATGTATATCATGGGGATAGAAATATTAACCTTTAGAGCTAGATTTAGAAATCATAGGTCTGCCTCCCACCCCCACCTCACCAAATATGACCTATGCTAGGCTAATATGACTTGATGAAAGCAGCTAATTTTTATTTCTGAAGTCCTTTGTTATGGTCCTTCATTCCATTCTAATATTCTATATCTAATTCCTTCTATTTTTCATTTCCTTTCAACCTCTTACCAATTACACCTGAAATTTGTTCTTGGGTTAATAGAACAACTCAAGGTGCTATTATGATCCTTGCTTATTCAGGGATGTGATAGAATACACATTACTTTCTCAGTCCTGAGGTTTTCTTCCATTTAGCATGGGCAAAAAAGTGACACTCTCCATGAGGTGCATTCTAGTTGTTATTGGCCTTATGGCCTTCTCAAGAAGTCATTGCTTTATTCTAAATTTCAAAGGAGGAGAGGATCCTGTTGTTACTATAGAGAGGATGGAGAACTGTATCTTTAGCCTCTAAAGCATTGGCTTCCAGAATATTTTGATAACTCTAATTATTCATTCTGCTTCCTCATTTGTCAATTTCCTGCAAACTGGTTTCTCATCCCACCACTCTAGTGAAGCTGCTCACTCCAAAAATAAAGAATGATCTTTTTATTGCATTTAATTTATTAGACTTAACCAAAATTACAAAACACTTTTCACACAAATAAAGTCAGATCTGAATGATTAGAACAATATTAATTGCTCACGGGCAAGCCAAACCAATATAATAAAAAGGACAATTCTACCTAAATTAATTTACTCATTCAGTGCCCTAGCAATCAAACTACCAAAAAATTATTTTATGGAGCTAGAAAAAATAATAACAAACTTCATCTGGAAGAACAAAATATCAAGAATATCAAGGGAATTAATTTTTTTTAACGTGAATGAAGATGGCTTAGAAACTCCAGTTCTCAAACTGTATACAAATTGATGATCATCAAAACAATCTGGTTCTGGTTAGAAGACAGAGTGGTGGATCAGTGGAACAGATTGGGGACACTGTAGGTACTGACCATAATAAGCTAGTATTTGATAACTTTCGGGACAAAGCTCGCTATTGACAAAAACTGTTGGGAAAACTAGTAAGCAATATGGCAGAAACTAGGTGTAGATCAATATCTCATACCGTACACCCAGATAAGGTCAAAATGAGTACTGATTTAGACATAAAGGATGATACTGTAAGCAAATTAGGGGAGTATGAAATAGTTTACCTGTCAGAGCTATGGATAAAGGAAGAATTTATGATCAAACAAGAGATAGAGAGCATTACAAGATACAACTGGATAATTTTGATAACATTAAATTTAAAAGATTTTATACTAATAAAATCAATGCAGCCAAGGTTAGAAGGAAAGCAGAAACCTGGGGGGGGGGGAGAATTTACAGCAAATTTCTCTGATCAAGGCCTTATTTCTCAAATATATCAAGAACTGAGTCAAATTTATAAGAATACAAGTCATTTCCCAATTATAAATGGTTAAAGGATATAAACAGGCAGTTTTCAGTAGAAGATATCAAAGGTATCCGTAGTTATATGAAGAATGCTCTAAATCACTCTTGATTAGAGAAATATAAATTAAAACAACTCTGAAGTACCACCTCACACCTATCAGATTAACTAATATGACCAAAAAGGAAAATGAGAAATGTTGGAGAGGATGTAGGAAAATTGGGACACTAAAGCACTGTTGGTAGAATTGTGAACTGAAGCAACCATTCTCGAGAGCAATTTGGAACTATGCCCAAAAGACTATAAAACCTTGTGTATCCTTTGACCCAGCAATAATCACTACTAAGTCTGTAGCCCAAAGAGATTTTTAAAAAACAAGGAAAGGGACCTATACATACAAAAAATATTTATAGCAGCTCTTTTTGTGGCAGTAAAGAATTGTACATTGAGCCCATCAATTGCTGAGTGACTGAACAAGTTGTTGTATATGATTGTGATGTAATACTGTTGTGCTATAAGAAATGAATAGCAGAATGCTTTCAGAAAAACCTGGATGAACTGACACAAAGTGAAATGAGCAGAACCAGGAGAACAGTGTACACAGTAATACCAATATTGAATGATGATCAACTGTGAATGAGAGTTATTCTCAACAATACAGGATAGTTCTGGAGGACTTAGGATGAAAAATGCTCCAGGAAAAGAACTGATGGAGTCCGAATGAAGATCAAAGCATGCTATTTTTTACTTTCTTTTTTTTCTTCTTTTTTTTTTTGGTCTATGTTTTCTTTCACAATATGACTAATATGGAAATATGTTTTGCACGACTGCACATATATAACCTATATCAAATTGCTTGCCATCTCAGGAAGTGAGGAGGGGAGGGAAGAAAGGGGAGAATTTAGAACTCAACATTTTTAAAAATGAAATTTCTTATGTAATTGGAAAAAATAAAATATGAAAACCAGATCTTTTCTGAGAACTCATCCTTCTTGATTTCTCCTCAACATCTGACCTCTCTCTCCTTCCGTTTAGTGTCTTTACTCAAGGGTTTTGTGGTGGTAATATATCTTCTCCCTACTTGCACAGCAGACTTCTCAGGCTCCTTTATAAGTTCATTGCCCACATCCCCTCTCCCGTGTTTGGGGTTATCCCAACGAAGAGGTCCCTGTACCTCTCCTCTCTATATAATATATCTCTTTGTGATCTTTTCTTTCTTTCTTAAGTCCTAATTACTCATCTCCACCTGGTAGACATCTCTACCTCAATGCCACATAGGGATATCAAAATCAACACATCCCAAAATAGAATTTATTATATAGGTTATCCCAAAAGTCTTAGTGAATTTTAAGCTCTGAAAGCTTATTTACCTTTAAACCCACTCTTCTAAACTCCATTTCTCTTTAGAATACTACCATCCTTGACATTACCCAGGTATGCAATCTCATTGTTATCCTTGACTTCTTTCTCCTAATCTTTTTTTTTTTGCTTTTTTTTTTCAGAGAGGGGGAAAGTAGGGCAACTGGTGTTAAGTGACTTGCCCAAGGTCACAGGGCTAGTTTTGTGTTAAGTGTCTGAGGCCGAATTTGAATTCAGGTCCTCCTGATTCCAAGGCCAGTGCTCTATTCATTGCGCCACCTAACCACCCCTTGATTTCTTTCTCTCTCTCATATTGAATCAGTTGTCAAGACTTATTGATTCTAATCACACAACATCTGTTGCTTCTTTCCCTTTGTATTCTTTTAACAACCACCATCCTCATTCACATCATTCTGCCTCTCTCTCTGAACCAGAGTAATAGCTTTCTTATTGACCTTCCTGTTTGCCCCACCTGTAGTTAGGAAGATCTGAGTTCAAATACACACTACCTGTGTGACCCTGGACAAGTCATTTCACCTCTCTTTGTCTCAGTTTCTTCATCTGTGAAATGGGGATAATAATAGCACCTACTTCCCAGAGTTGTTGTAAAAGTCAAACGAGATAATATTTGTAAAGCACTTAATCTGGTGGTTGGCATTATAATAGGTACCATTCAAATGTTAGCTATTGATGATGATGTCACTCCCCTGCTCAAAAACTTTCAGTAGCTCCATGCTGCCTCAAGGTTAAAATATAAGCCCCACCTCACCCCTGGAAAAACCTGTAAGGAATCAACCTTTGTGGAGATGCACCATGGTAATCGCTTCTACAGGTACTGCATCACTCTTGCTTTCCAAGCAATCTCAGCTATTGTAGACCCAGAAAAGAACATCCTCACCATCTTAGTCCTGGGCCCTGGTAAATAGTTCAACATGACAAATGGGCACTATTTTGTCAGTGGAAATAACGTTAGAAAAGATGCATTCCTATTGGCTTTTCTGCTGATGCCTAAGTACCATGGGACTTTTCCATCTGATTTATAGCTGAAACCTTCTATGAGTATTTTCTTCCCCATCCATTTCAAATTTGAGTTCCTGGAAGGCAGAGACTGTATTGCTTTTTGCTTTGCCTATAGCAAGCATTTAATAAATGCTTCTTCATTTATCCAATTCATTCAAATTCTTCAGTCTGGCATTTCAAGGCCTTTATAATCTGATCCCAGGCTCCCTTTCTAAAATTACATTAATTCTACTCACTGTATTCTGGCAAAACTGACCTCTTTGTTCCCTGAGTTTGTCATTTCTTTTCCCATTTCTATACCTTGGTATACCCACTCCTGGGAGGTGTTCCCTTCTAGACCTCCATTTTTTAGAGTACTTAGCTTCCTTCAAGCTTTGGTTCAGATACTACTTACTATGAGAAGTCTGTTCTAATCCTCATCCCCACCCCCTCTCCTGCCCCAAGTAGTGCTCTCTACTTCCTCACATTATCTTGTATACAGGTTTAAACACTTATTTCCCTAACAGGATATAATCTCCTTGAGGGCAGGGTTTTTTTTTTTATTCTTTATTTGTAATTCCAGTACTTCACAGGGTCTTACATATGGTATGTACTTGATAAATATTGAATTTATTTTATTTAATGATAGTGGTGATAGATAATTTCATTTGATAAGGAAAGGCAGACCTCCCCACCCACCAAATCAAGGCTTTCTTTGGTATTATTAGAGAATTCTTTGAACATATTTTCCTGCCAGAATTCATTCCATTTGGATTTTGAGAGCAACTTATTCAAGGGGATGCTCAATCTTGTACCATTCCAACCTCAAGGAGGTCTATAACCAGAGTATTTGAATCAAACCCTGCTGAATATTCAGGGAGCCTTGAGGTTTGAAACAAAGTCTCAGTGGACCCATCATGTAGTCTTTTTGGTTCATTCTTATAATGCTATCAATAATGATGCCACAGGATTTGCTACATGAATATTGATGCTTAGGTGAAACCTATTGATATAGAGTCCCTAAGGAGGGGTTAAGATTGAGAGGCTAATGGCTAGTAGTATATCACTTCATTAAGGGATCAGTTGACAGAAGCCTGTGGTCTTGGCTCAGAAAATCATTGAGTGGAATAAGCAACAGTATAATACCTGAGTTCAGTATCAGGAATTCCAGTCAGCTGCTTTGAATCTTGGTGTTCTGGAAAAAGTAAATAGAGCATCCAAGTAGAGAGTCATCAATTACTAGTCTACCAATCTAAGAGATGGCCACAAAGAGCGTCTAGACCAAGTTTGGATACATCATCAGCAAATGGGAAAGGCTGCCAAGATTGCCTCATCCTAAGGCTCTCCCTAGATAAGGTTTAATCTAGAACCCACTTTGTGGGGACTCACTTTAAGGACTGGAGATGGTTCCATTGCCTTTGTCAATCTGTGAACCTAAATGTGGTGCTTTGGGTCAGAGAGTCAAAGTATTCCTGTTCCCTCACAGATGATAGAGAGACTAAAGGTTCAGAAGGGGTATCAAGGTATAGCAATAGTATATAATATAATTAAGCTAGTAACCAGGTCACTGTGCCCCGTGGATTTTGAGCAAGGATACCAACCCATACATTCTTCTTGTGTTTGTTGGTATTGAGCAGCAAACTTCATTTGGGGAAGGGTGAAACATAGTAAAGTGGATAGAGTATTGGAGATAGAGGCTGGATGATCTGGGTGCCTATCTTTTGTTAAACTCTGAAGATAAATGATCAAAGAGCCATAGAGGTTAGTATACCAACTGTTAACTCTGAAAAAGAAAATAAAACCAGAGCTCACAGAGGTTATAGGCAAGAAGCCTTTATTCCTTTGGAGGAGGGAAACTAGACATGTGTGCTGGGGTCTCCAAGGGGACCCAAGGCAGTGAGGCTAAGATTTGATACATATAGTTGTGGCTAGATAAAGAACCAAACAATTAGTTTGTTTTTGGGTGGCTAGGTGGTGCAGTGAATAAAGCACCAGCTCTGGAGTCAGGAGGACCTGAGTTCAAATCCAGCCTCAGACACTTCACACAAAACTAGTTATGTGAGTTTGGAAAAGTTACTTAACCCCAATTGCCCTCCAAAAAGCAACAACAACAAAAAACAAACAAACCAAACAGTGAAGTGTGGCCATGGCAATGAGGGGTAACAGCAACAATGAGGCAAGTTTGATTTATAATAGAGCTTTATAGCCAGAACATGGTTCCAACAGGTGCTCGCCTGAGCTCAGAGACCACCTGGGACTGGCGTAAACCAAATCTGTGACTTAGCTGCAGCAGAGTTCATCCAAAGGATGAGAACAAAGAATTGCTGTTATGCCAAACTCAGGACACAGCTTGCTTGCTGGACCTTAGTTCTAGAAAATAGAGTGTCTCCTAACAGTACACAGAGAAGAGTGAAAAGAGAGGAGTGGTCTTGTCATATGGATCCTGACACTTCCCTGTGACATTTATTAGGTAAATGACTATAGTCAAACCAATTCAACTCCGAGTCCCAGTTTTCTTATTTATAAAATGTGAATATTAATGCCCATAGTATCTGTTCCACAAAGTTGTTGTGAGGCTTAAATGAAAGAATTTATAGAGAGTAAGCAGTTTGCTAACTTTAAAGCCATATATGTTATTATTTTATTAATGAAATAGTGAGATAATTTCAAAATAGGAGTCACATAAAAGAGTGCATATAATGCATATCTGTTGTATGCAACACCTTATTATACATGACTCATTGATGTTCTTTGATGTCCATATAGTAACTATGCACCCAACAAAATTTTCAAGGGCTGCAAATTTTTATCTGGAAGGGAAAGAGGAGAGAACTTCAAGAAATTATCACTATATAACTACAAATCCCTTCTCCCTCATATACTAGGCAAATCCTAGTTATGAGACAAAATTAAGATACTTAGTGATTTGAGAAAAAAAAAAACCTAGTGCCTATGACACTTTTCCCTTACAAAGCAGGCAGCACTCATCTGCTCCCCCAGGAAGCTGTGACAAGTGTCAAGAAAGATCTAGACCTTTGAATATTGCAGATTACATCACCTACTGCACCTATGACCTATGAAGTTCTCATAGCATATAAGCCATATGCAGCAACATAATTGGGAAGCAATAAAAGCTTTTATTGAACCTGGACACTTGGAATTAATCATAGATGCCATGTGAAAGATATAGTTATCAACTTAGCCAAAGTCACTTTGAGGGGGGACACCCAAAGTTACTGCTTTCCTCTTATCTGTCTTCCCTCAAGGGTGAATGGATCAGTAGAGCACACTGGTACATATACACATGCCAAATTCAGAGTCTCTCTACCTTCATACTATGGAGCTTTGCACGCACAGAACTGTATTGGGCACATTTCATGAACACATCTATAACTGAACTGCCTCTCCTGTTTAAATATCCTGGCTGCACGTAACTTTGTCAAAGGCAGAAATGCTAAGTATAATGTGATGATTACTGATTTCCTAACTCCAGGGCTCAGCTATGTAGTGCTAGTACTTATGGATTTAGGCTGTTTGATGTCATCCAGTTCCCTGGACCTAAGTAAAATTTGTTTGCTTATTTCCCTGAAATAATAGATATAACTATTAAAAATAGGCTTTATACTTTAAGAAAACCCAATATTTAAGATGATTCCCCAAAAGGGTTTCTAAACCCCACTCTCAATGCATATTTTTTTTCCCCATAGAATGATTCACTCCTTAAGAAAGGCTAGAGGACTTAGAAACTTAAGGCTAAAGTGTTTGGGCAACTGCCTGTTATAGATCTTTCAGAAGCAAAAGTAAAACATCATTGGAATAGTAATGCAGAGCAGTGGGAAAATGGGATTCAGTTTAAAAATGTATTGTGTCAAAATTACTTTTTAGGAACACACATTCATGAAGCGAGATCTGCCTGCCCTGGTTAGCATTACATAGAAGTGATTTGGAGTGCAATGCTTTCTTTCCCATGTCTGTTTTTTTTTTCTCATTAAGAACTGTTTTCCTTCAGGGAACATGCAAGACAAGCTTGGCCTCTGGGTCAGGTAATACATATTGCAGGACCCAGTTTGGCCAGAGACAAAGTGATTTTTTCCAATACTCTCTGGAAACAGAAAGTCAAGTGAGCCCTACAATTTAAGGCACTGTCTTCTTTTGATGTTTGAATTGTCAAACCTTCTCTTTCTTTTTCAATCACAAAAAGAGCTCTGCTACCCTAAACCTGAAGCAACCCCAGGCTATCTGTGAAGAGGGAGATGGATCCAGGAGATGTTATTTGTGCATCAACACAGATAAACCTGTTTTACAAGGCTGCTGTCAGGACTAACCCCCACCTTATAGTCTACCAATGAAACATGGGACTTCTCTGGAGCATTCTGTTTCAAGGGATGTGATTTAATCCATGAATTCTCTAAATCTGTATTATAGTAGGATCGTACTATATTATAGAGTATGAACCTATAGAGTAGAACTTAGGGTCTACAACCTTCAATTACATTAGTATTCCTAGTAAACTGGATCTGATGGACATTCCCAAAGAAGATGTCTAATAAGATTTGAGTGATGTTAACACCACTAAAATAAATATGCAAATAAATAAGCATCCCAAAGGAATATGTTTTATCTAATCTTTCTCTTTCTCCTCCCCTCAAAAGAGAGACCAATGGGTTGCAACCAAGAATTCTCCTCCAAGGCACTAGTTGATGTCTCATGGGGGCAAGCAGGTCAAGATGGGAGAGTTCACAGCAATAAAGTTTCATTTCATGGGTCCAGAAGCAAAAGGCAAATTGTGTGCATTAGGAGAGAGAGTTTAGCAAAGAAGCGATCATAAAGTAAAGTCACAGAGACCTAGGACATGTCCAGAGATGAAAGAATATTATAGCATTGAGGCATCAATGAGCAACTCATAGATCATAGGATCAGAAAAATTTAGAACTGGCAAGAATTTTAAAGGTCATTCAGTAGACCCTTCTTATCTTATAGGTGACAAAAACCTAGGCTCTTAACATTACCAAAAAAGAAAATTGAAATGTCCAAAACTTCAGACCCCCTTATCTAATTTTCTTTCTCTACCAAATCTTCATGAGGATAATCTACTCATGTATCAAGGGCATCCTTAATGAAGGGATGAGGAGGGAGTAGGCAGACTTTGACAAATGATAATTTTGCAGCAGACTCTACCTTTACAGTCCTACAATTGACTGAAAGGAGCAGAGAATACAAGATCCCACTTTGCTTATTGTTTATTGGCTACAAAAAGGCATTTTATTTGGTAGAGCAAAATGCTGTTTTAAAGGCTCTTCTTCAAGGTGTATCCCATACAAATGTCAAAATCATACAAGATTCCTTGAAAAATGTAACAATAGAGAACTTTGCAAAAGGACCCAATGCATAAAAACATAGAACCATATTCTTTTCAAAGTGTTTGCCTCAGTTATGGAGGCTAACCAACACAGTCCAAAAAAAAGAGAGATTTCCTTTCAGAGGTCCCCTTAATCCTAGGGTCTACAACTTTCAAGGGGCCACAGAAAGATAGCTTCCTCAAATAAGAGGGCTAGACTGAGGATCTCCAAGGTCCTTTGAAGAGAGAACTGGACCTCTAAATCCCATGAATGATGAGTTCTAAGCCTAAGCAAAGAAAGTTCATAAACTTGGATGGGAGGGGGGAATCATATTTATTTAAAAAATATTTTATATATTTTGTTAAATATTTCCCAAATACATGTAAAAATATTTTAACACTCATTTTTTAATGTTGACTTCTAAATTCTCTCCCTCCCTCTCACCCCTTTCCTATCCCTTGAGAAGGCAAACAATATATCAATTATATATGTAAAGTCATGTAAAACGTATTTCTACATTAGCCACACAGGCTAATTAAAGGCTTCATTTCTTAAATATATGGGAAACTGAGCCAAATTTGTAAAAATATGAACCATTCCCCAATTAATAAATAGTCAAAGGATGTGAAAAAGTAGTTTTCAGAAGAAATAAAAGTTATCAAGTTACATAAAAATGCTCTAAATCATTATTCATTAGTGAAATGTAGATACCACCTCACAACTATCATATTGGCTAATATGACAGAAAGGGAAATGACAAATGGTAGAATAAATTTAATTTAATTTAATTTAAATTTAGCTTAGCAAAGAAGGGAACATAAAGTCACAGAGACCTAGGATGTGTCCAGAGATAAAAGAATATTATAGCATTGAGGCATCAATGAGTAATTCATAGATCATAGGATCAGAAAAATTTAGAACTGGCAAGAATTTTAAAGATCATTCAGTAGACCCTTCTTATAGGTGACAAAAACCTAGGTCTTAACATTACCAAAAAAGAAAATTGATACCTTTTGACCCAGTAATATCACTTTTGGGGTTGTATCCCAAAGAGATCATAGAAAAGGACCCATATGTACAAAAATATTTACTGCAGCTCTCTTTGTGGTGGCAAAAAACTGGAAACTTAGGGGATGCCCACCAATTGGGGAATGGCTGAACAAGTTATGGTATATGAATGTGATGGAATACTATTGTGCT
>JAQQSW010014536.1:0-12085 GCA_028646575.1 Pseudocheirus occidentalis | reverse complement strand
CTACAGGGACAAAGTAGAGAACAGAACAAGAGCAGAATGGAATAGGAAGGAGGGAAATATACAGGTACGGGGGTAAGGAGATCCATTTTGCCCTACCAGAGAGTCAGAGGGGTGATGGGGGAGGATATAGGAGAGAGTTGATTAGGGGAGGGGGTAGACAGTGGGATCACTGTTTTGGGGTGGTGGATAGGGGAAAGATAGGGAGAAAATTTGTAAATCAAAATCTCATGGAAATGATGTAAACTAAACATAAACAAAAGTTAAACAATTTTTAAAAAAAGAAATTGTCTATCCCAAATCCTCCATTTTATGAATGAGGAAGCTGAATACAAAAAAGTTTAACTGATTTGCACATAAGAGTTAGTGCTTGAAAATAAGGCTTCGTATTCCTTAAGGACTACCAATATTCTTACCCAGTCTTTCTTCAATTAGTTCACTTCCATGTAATTCTTTACCTGGAGCTGAATCAGGGGGTTCCTTGAAAACTTGGATGCACTTTTGTGACTTTTTACCCCTCCCCTAGGCTTCACTTGTTGATACTTTACCACAAATAGTTACAGAGAAATGAAACTGTTGTGAGGGGAGATGGAGAGGTTGGGTAAAGAGGGCTGATTGTAACCCTTCTGTGTGATCTGAGAAGGAAAGAGGAAAGGAAGGAAGGAGAGAA
The DNA here is from genome assembly GCA_028646575.1 of Pseudocheirus occidentalis. NCBI lineage: Eukaryota > Metazoa > Chordata > Mammalia > Diprotodontia > Pseudocheiridae > Pseudocheirus > Pseudocheirus occidentalis. The sequence continues at coordinate 11,418 of JAQQSW010014536.1, read as the reverse complement.
GGAAACTGGAAGAGAAGATCCTAGGGTACTTGATGTTGTATAGTATGTTCTGCTTATATTTTCCTATAAAAAAATTCAATGCATATGATGCATATGCTTAATAATACTTACAACTTTGTCTTAAGACCTTTATTTATCAGTTCCTTGAAAGGCAATGCAAGATTTACTATTATCATTATACCCTAAAGCTATATAATTCACTTTCTGCAGACTGTGTGCTTGGATTGAACAATGCATTAATCAACGAACCCCCGGATGTCTTTTTGTTATTGTTGTGAAAACATTACTTTGGTCATAATTCCATCATTCCTCCATAATTCATCCACTGCATTATCCAAAAAAGCTCTTTCTCAAAGAAGCAACTGTGAGAGATGATTCACATAATAAAGGCCACTTCATAGGATACTGGGTGCTAGGGATGAGAAATATGGAAAGCACTGTAGTTGAATCCTTCTTCAGGGGCATGTAGTCACAAAGTAAAATGAAGATGTGACAATTCAACAAATATTTATTCAATGTTTATCATGTGCAAGGAAAGGAGAATATAAAATCCTGCCAATCAAGGTTCTTACATTCTTCTGAGAGAAAGAGAGGAAAAATACAATATATATTTTCTCTCTGATAGAATGTAAGCTCTTAGAGGACAAAGACTCTTTCATTTTTGTCTTTGTATACCTAGCCCTAGTATGGTAGCTGTCCCATGCTCTCTGATGGATTGATTGCAAAAATAATGACAGGGAAACTGTTTCTCTGTGTTATAAACTCATTGAAAATTAAACACAGGATGAATCTGGGATAGAAACTTTGAAATACATAATTTTCCAACTGGCTACCAAAACCTTTCATCTACGACTTGCTGCTGATTTTCCTTCTTTCCCCATTGAGCTCATTCAGTAATGTCTTTCTCTATATGCAGAATAGACCTTCTCTTTTGTCACATTTAGCCACTTCTACTGGCTTTCTTCCTTTTTTATTTGCCTTTGACAACTAAATTCAATTCTACTTTTAAGTATCATCTCCCCTACCCCTCACAAATGCCAAGCTCTGTAGAGTTTTCTAGTGGTTCAGGGGGAACAAAAAGGTTTTGCCTTTATCTGTCACTCAAATAATCTTTGGAATATCAGTTAGATATTAAGTTTTTAGTGGCACTCTTCCTCAAATAATTGTAAAACTGTACCATTATGGGAGAACTTTGTCATTAAAAAATTGAAATGCATTCTAATGCATAAGTAAAATATACGCATTATTTGTTAGAGGTACTTTGGTGCAATTGTTCATTATTTCAATTTGACTTTAATTAGCTATGTGGGAAATGCATTGGGTAAATTCCTAAAGTGTTTATTCAATCCATCTATTCAGTAGTCTCAAGGGTCAAGGTTTCTGCTTTAGTGTTATATCCATGCTTGGTCAAGCCTTAAACTTTATGGGTTTTGGCACAATTGTAGGACAGAAGCTCTGGCAGCTGAGACTGCCAAGTGCACAGAGCAAAAATAAATTTTTATCAGTACAGTAAGTGGTCATAATATGGAATATCAATGGAAGGCTATTGAATATTTTTATGTTTCCAAGTATTGGAAGACTTATGCCTCAGGGAATGAGAAACCATGATATGGGACCTTCTTGCAGTAAGTCAGCTTAAATTCAAGATATTGTTGTTCATTTATATTCACAATAGCTAGATAGTAGAAAAAGTATCAGAGTAAGAATCAGGAGACAGTTTGTGCAAATGACTTACAGGTGGTATAACTTCTGTGACTTAGGATAAAACATTTTCTCTCCCTGGCTCAGTTTCTTTACCTGTAAAATGAGAGTAACAACATTAGAGTAACAGTATTTTATCATATTAGACACAGAATGCAGTGATTTGGGGTTTTTTTTAATAGCAACTCTTCAATCTCAGTCACTAAGTTTTGAGGATTTGGGGGTCTATCTACATTGTAGTAAGGAGCGAAAACAATGGCCAAAGTCCAGATGCTTTAAATACCAGAAAAATATACACATAGCAGAATGTAGGTCCTAGAGAGCAAGAACTGTTCTGGTTTTGTATCTGTATCAACCAGATAAGCTTAACATGGGTCATTTTTTAACTGAATTGCAAACTTACACTCTTAAACTGAAAGTATTATGAGGAACAAATGAATTTTAGAAAATCTAATTAACTGAGTAGATATGGCAGCCGTTATTGCTTATGTCATTATTTGTCTTTGTTCATTTCAGGGCTTTTTAGGCCCCTTCTTTATTACCAATCTTCATGAAGAGTCCAGTTACTGTTGGCAGTTCAATGGCAGTGGTAGAAGGTCATGGTATATAATTACCCATCCTGGATCAGAGAAGAATCTCAAGAATCCATGTTGTATGTGCCAATACTCCTTTTTCCAGTAATCCTGTTTAAAGAACAAACAAAAATAAGACTGTGACCTTTACTTAAAGCTAAAAATCTTAATTTTCTATACAAAAATATTTATATCTAATCTAATCAACTAGCAAATATTTGGTGAATGCCTTCTCTGTGAAAGACATGGTAGTGGTAGAAACCTAGTATCATAGTGTATAAAGAGCTGACTTGAAAGCCAGGAAGATCTCAGTTCAAGTCTTTTCCTCCAAAGCATACTAGTTAAGTATATCTACAGACATGTCCTGAAGTTCTCAGTGTACCCAGGCAATTCCTGAGGGCTATAAGTCACAGAGAAGTTGCTTACCATCATTGATAAAAAGAACATCTTCATCTGAGAGTTCTTAATACCGAGGGAAATCACAGGTCTAGTTCCTGTCCCATTGATGCTCTGAGAGATTTTTTGAAGTGTGAAAAATAGTCGTAGACTTCAAGGAAATTATAGTCTTGCTGGAATGTGTAAGAAAGATGTACAAGAAGAAACAAATAAGGTTAATGGAAATTAAATGGCAAAAAAGTAAAATCTTACAGATAGCTAAAAGTCTCTCCAAAGTGGATAATGGATAGTCAAAGGATGTGAACAAAGAGTTTTCAAGTAAATGACAGCAAACTGTTAACAACCACATGAAACTTTGATCTAATTCATGATTAACAAGAGAAATGCCAATCAAAACACCTTTAAGTTTTTACTTCACATTCAGCAAGAAGATGAAGAAGTCAATGTTGGAGGGACTGAGGGAAAACAGGCACACTAATGAATTAATATTGGACTTGTGAATTGACCTGATCATTCGGGAAAGCAATTTTTAATTATGCTAAGGAAGTGACTATAATGTTTGTACCTAAAGGCTAAAGATCCCACTGCAGTGCAAATAATCCAAGGATGTGAAAGAAATAACAAAAAATGCATTATATACCAAAATGTTTACAGCAGAATATCTAATAATAGTAAAAAATTTGAAAAATAGGAGTCCATTAACTGAGGAATAACTAAACAAATTATGATACATGAATAGAATATATTATTGCTTTTCTATAAGAAATGACAAAAAAGAAAAAATCCAGGTAGGCAGAGGGTTATATGAACTGATATAAAATGGATTAAAGAAAACTATATGTACATGTGTGTATACATACATATGTGTAGGTATTCACATATGTACATAATTGTACATACATGGATAGATATACACACAGCTAATGCAAATGGAAATAACAATACCAATGCATCAAAATTGAGTGCTGTACAATCATAATGAAGAAGAGATATGAAAATATAACTTCTTCCCTTTTCAAAGATAGAGGAACTTGGATGAGGAACTCTGTCTATGCTGTGGGACTTGATTTTATGTTTCCTAGTCTTGTTCAACTGCTTTACTTTCTTCTTTCTCTTTTATTCTTTGTTATAAGGAATATCTCTCAGGATCAGGTGGGGAAAAGGGATACTATGGGAAATTATAGTGATGTAAAAATGAAAAAAAAATAGTATTTTTAAAGAAAATGTGACTCTCCCAAAACAGGTATTCGATTTAATTCAGGAGGTGTTCTTATGAAGTGCCTGCTATATACCAGAAAATAGGGTTGTAGCGGAAAAAAAAGGAACTAACTAGTCCATCTCAAGGAGATTATATAATACTGGGATAATACATATATATATACAGGTAAATGCAAAATAAGTTTCTATGCATTGTTCATGTGGATTATATGTTTCCATATAGATATGTCTAGAGGTCGCTCTTGAAGGAGGGTGTGAATAGGTTTCTCTAAAGTTTATTATGCTCATACTTCTCCAAGGGAGACTTTAATTTCTGCCTGGTATGTAAGAAAGGATATCAGCCACAGGGCCAGTCACATTACTCTCCCCATATACAGGTATGCAAGACAAGACTTATACATATGTGTGTGTGTGTATACATATGGATGTATGTGTATATATATATATTGCACTTCTGGTCATTATTCCTTAAGGAGAGCCCCATGACATGTCCTTACCCACTGAATGTCACTTTCACAAAGACTATCTCACAAAGTGAATAATAAATAAATCCATTTATCCAAATTAACAGCAAAAAGAAATCAGAAGAGATTTACATGTTAGACTAGACCAGAAAATAGCCAGAGTGAATATGGGGATTCATATATCTCAGGTCAACCATAATGGAGAGAGTCTCCAATCTCATTAAAGAAAAAAAATCTGTGAAGTCTTTAGAGTGACAAACTGGGAAAACAGACACAATTAAGTCCTTGGATTATTTACATGGTGGATTCTTCCTGGGGTCTGTCTATTTCTCCAAGGAACTCTTCTTGAAGAGAACCTGAAATACCCTCTCCCAAAAAAATTAGGATCTCCCCCTCTCCCATGGTCTCACCAACTTCACCCCTCACACAGGCATGAAACAATGGGCAATCATTCTCCACCAATAAGAAGTCTGATGTAAAGTGACCCAATATTTGGGTTCCATTCATGTAAAATCATTTCAAGGAGAGGAACAGTAATAACTGGTAGGAAAAAAAAGGCCTCTTGTAATAAGATATCAGTTGAACTGGGTTCTGAAAAGAGTTATGGGTCCCAAAAGGGAAGGAAGAAGAGCATTCCAGGGATGGGGGAAGACATGAAAATAAGGGAGTTCATAGCAGGCTATCCCAGAAAGATAACTCAACTAGGAGATAAGGTAACTTAGAATGTCAACTCAATTCTGCAATTAACTCATTCTACGACTTTGGCCAAGTCAAATAAATTCACTTGACCTGTGTTTTCTCTTGAGTAAAAGAACAGACTTGGGTTATATGAATTCTAGGTTCTCTTCTAGTCTTTGGATTGTTGAAGTTTATTCATATTATTTCTTCTACTTTAATACCAGAGGAGGAAAAGGAAGAGAAAAAAATCTGGTCATTCTTTCCAGTTATTGACATGGATCCACACACTCCAGAAAGCAGTTTACAAGATAGAATATAAAAATGCAAGGCAAATCTACAAAGATGTATTTCCTGCTGAATTTACATTTAGCTCAGTGCATTTCCTTACAGAGTGTAAATACAGCACTTTAAAGGAAAAGTTGACCAAAAACTATACAGGTGTTTAAAAAATAAAAATATGTATCATATTCATTTTATTGCTCTAGAAAATATAATGAGCCAAGCAGAATGATTTTGATGAGTACACCCTGTGCAATAGTAGCTTTATCCATCATTGCTCATGAAGCTGTTAGTAAGTTAATAGGGCAGGTAATATGCACTCCACCTTAGTGATAAAAAATATTTTTCTTTCCTGTGGGTTAACAGTTCTTGTGGTTATTGTTAATTATTTATCTTTTTCTTATATTGCCTAACACAGCTGAGATGATTTTTTTAGACTCTATAGCAACTCACAAATAAATGCCCAGCACCCTCCCTATAAGAGTGGTAAAAATCCTACCATCAAGAATAATGATTTCAACATAGTGGTCACAAAGTGGATGACCTGGGACCCACTGAACTTTGGAATGGGATGCTTCCTTCATCAGTCATTTTTAGTGTAACAAAAACATCAACTTCAATTTGACACCTCCCTTCTTTGCCTCACATGCTGCATGAGTCTTTGTCAAGTGCTATCTCTGTAGCTGGATATACTATTAACTTGATTTTAATTAGTGAGAAACCAAGGCAGCCTGTGTTAAATGTCTCACAAAGCTTTGCAGATGACTCTAAATGCCTTAAGATATAAATACCTTTAGGCAAATGCAAATACAAGTGGCTTTGCATATATTCATATAGTTTGCCCTTTCAGCTTTATGAGCTGAAATGACTGAAAGAAAAAAAAACCAAGGTAAAGGAAACTGATCTAAAGTTATCTGCCAGTCCTTTGCCCAAGTGGGATCATTCCAGGGGTCTTAAAACGTTTACCTTGGAAATAATCAGAACAGTCCAGTTTTTCCATAATTTTCAGACTGGAAGTTCCACTTTGATAAAATAAATGATTTTTGATATGAAAGAATTTCATTCATCTCAAAAAAGATAGCTCTTTTTATCTTGCCTTTTTTAGTTCTAGTATTTGCTCTCATGATTTTTAGTGAGTCAATTCAATTTAGCACACATTTATCATTGTTGTTGTTATTATTATTATTATTATTATGTAAAGAAAGCTTGGATCTGAGGGGATAAAGAAGAATACCAGAGTCCCCACAGTTGGGGAGCTTCCAATCTAGTCTGGAAGAGCTGGAAGAGCTGTGGTTCATTGGAAAGTCCAGGAGTCAGAAATTATGAATTTAAATTCTAATCCCTCGTTTTGGCCTTTAAAGTCCTTGATAAGCTGGCTCCAGTCTCTCTTTCTAGACTGATTTTACTTTATTCATCCTGATGAGCTCTGTGTAGAAGCCAAAACGGCTTGCTGTTATTCCCTATAATGAGAATCCATCTCTAGTATGTGTCCTTGCATAGGTCTCCCATGACTAGACCCCTTTCCTTTCTTACGTATAAATCTTGGAATCCCTAGCTCATCTGAGGCTGAATTGGGGATTCCTAGAAATACAATAGTTCATTATACCATGTTCATTTTACTTGTACTATATGACAAAGTTGGGGATGAGGCCAAAGTGTGATATTCCTGTGATATTTACACTAAGGATGGCATGCCTAGCCAAATATTCTCCAATTAGTCGCCCTGATACCACTTTCCACCTCTCTATTTTGCCTTTCAAAACACTAACAAATTAATCTTTCCAAAAACCTACAGTGGATTCCCAGTGCTTATTAATAAAATTTAAACTTCCTAGCCCAGCATTCAAATGCCTTAGCAATCTGGCTTCAACCTATTTATCTAGCAATGTCCCATAATACTTCCCTTCACACACTTTAAACCTTAATCAAACTGGAGCGTTCTATACTCTCCACTTGCCTATTTTTGCCTTCATGCTTTTATGCATAAATTTAGGCAGTTATGGCACACTGGCTAGGCCAGTGAACCCGAAATCAATACCTAAACCTAAGTTCAAATAAAATACTTACAAGCTCTGTGATCCCGGGAAAATCACAATCTCAATCTGCTTAAGTCTATCTATAAAACTGGATAATAATAACACCTACTTCACAGGGTTATTATGAGGATCAAAGAAGTTATTTGTAAAGCACTTTATGAACATTAAAGTGCTCTATCCATACTACTTATTATTAAAATTATTATATTTTATTATAACAGAGACTCCAATTTTTCTTGTTGTTCAGTTAATCCAACTCCTCCCGACCTCGTAGACGATACTGTCCAGGAGGTTTTCTTGGCCAAGATACTGGAATGGTTTGCCATTTCAGACATGTCTTATCATTAAAATAACTGATGACTGTGAAACGATGGTGAAAAAGGCAAATGTTGCAGGGATCAGGTTGGAATGGCAGATGGGATAAAATGGGGGAAAGAAAAGGAATCCAGGACAACAGAAGCGAAAAAGAGATAACCAATTGGAGGCAAAAAGAGGAAAGCAAAGTTATGTAAAGAAATGAAGGAAGCTTCATTAAGCCAGCTTCTTATACTTTTCTGATGAATATAAATAAGATTACTTAGACATTCCCCCATTCTGGCCACAGTGTTCTATTTTCCAAGTCGAGATATGCAACCTATGCAAATGGAAAAGAAAAAGTCAGTGAATGATTATCGGCTGATCTTAGGATAATTGATTTAGAAGTAGAAGAGGCCATAGAGCTCAGCTAGTTTAATTCCTCATTGTATAAATGAGAAAATAGCCGCAATCAGCTAATATCAGCAAATGTCCAAAGTCAGAAAGATAATAAAAGGCAAAATGAGAATTTGTGCCATCATTTCAATATGAATCTTATATTCTCTTCAATATGTGTCTTATGGATAGAAAAGTACATCTATTAATCATGATGCTTGAAAAACTGAAAATTCAAACAATTTTTATTTTGCTTTTTAATCTTTTTTTATACTCCTCAACACATTTTTCTAATACATAAAATTATAGATCAGAATCTGAGTAAAGGATTTTAAAATGTATATACTTAAAGAGATTTTTACCTTGCATACCAAAGAATAATGTCCTTGTTAGAAAACATGGTGAAAGTACCTCAATAGTTCAATAGTACTTTCCAATAGTCTATCCTCCAAAAGTATTCATAATAATTTTGCTTTTGTTTTTCTGATGATATGGTCCTTGAAAAACTTGGGGAATATTCTGCTTTTTCTGCCTCTGACTGACTTTTCTAAGATCCATCAGCAAACTATGTTCTAAGTCACAGTAGAGCAGTGGTTCTCAACCTTCCTAATGCTGTGACCCTTTAATATAGTTCCTTATGTTGTGGTGACCCCCAACCATAAAATTATTTTCATTGCTGCTTCATAACTGTAATTTTGCTACTGTCATGAATCCTAATGTAAATATCTGATATGCAGGATGTATTTTTGTTGTTACAAATTGAACATAACCCACAGGTTGAGAACTGCTGTGAGGTATGAAATCTGTTCACAGGCATCTTAAAGGTCTTTGCCTTTTGGTTTCCTGACTGTTTTGGGCTTAGTGTAATAATCACTAGATGTAAGACTTCTAGTTACAGGATTCAATTTGAATGAATCCGACAACAACAAACAATAACTCCTCCTGCATAACCAATGTTTTGCTATATGCTAGGGACGACTCATGGTCCCTGTCCTTACAGGACACAAAAGATAGCCTGTTATAGTGGAAGACCTTGGTTTGGGTGCCTCCTCAAATACTTAATAGCTGAGGAAACTTGACTGGGCAGCTAGATGGCACAGCAGAAAGATAATTTGGCCAGGAGTCAGATAGACCTGAGTTCAAATTTGGTATCAGACATTTATTACCTGTGTGACCTTAGGCAAGTCACTTAATCCTGTTTGCCTCAGTTCCCTCATCTATAAAATGAAACGGGGAAGGAAATGCCAAACCATTCTGATATCTTTGCCAAGAAAACTCCAAAAAGGGGTCATAAAGAGTCGGACCTGACTGACAAATGACCAAACAACAAAATAGAATGTTGGATAAATCACCTGGCCTTCTGAGCCACAATTTTTTTTCATCTAGAAATTGGAATAATAATAGTACCTAACTCAAATGGTTGTTAGGAGAAACAAATGATATACCGTATGCAAAGCACTTTGAACACCTTAAAAGCTCTATACAGATATGAGCAATTAGTGTTATCAATACAACTTTGATTTTTTTAAGCTGCCATCTATTTATAAAGAACTGAATATATTTTCTCATAATTGTTTTTATTTTTTTAAGTTGAACAAAATATATTCAAAAGGGAAAGACGGGAACCTTAACAAGGGAAGATTTTCTCTCTCATTGTTTTGTTTTGTTTTGTTCTATCCCATTGTTTCTCTCCCACATGTGGAGGGATATCCAACTTGACCACGTGTAGTAAGCACAGCTGGGGTCTCTCTGAATGAAAGCCTGGCCCATCAGACAGCCACAGAACAAATGAGACTGTGGGTGTTCTTTTGCAACCAGGAAGGGAAGCTGCGACAGGAACCGCCTGTCAGCAGAGGCTGTACTGGAAATTCAGCTGGGAGCCCCCGTCTCTTCTGTGACAATTCTTCAAAGATAAGAAAACCAGGAAAATGTTTTCTAAGGGTTTCAGGGGCTCTGTTTGAAGTTGACATTCACAAAAAGAAGAAATGTTTTTAAAACTCAGCATCTGGAATGCATTTCTCTTTTCTCATTTTATTTGATTTTAACATTTTTTGAACAATATTGTATCCTGTCATTTCTTAAAGCAACAGAAACAGAGAGAAGTTGTCAGAGTAATTTTTTTTATAACTTCACTTATAAATGTTTGTAACACCTCATAAATGAAAATAAACATATTTAAATTCCAGTGTAATCTAGGGGTGAGTTGGAACCTTTTTGCCTCCCAAGCATGGTGTGATCTGAGGCATAACCAGCTTCTGAACAAGCTCCTGAGACATCTTAGAGAAGACATTGGAAAGGATCAATTGTTAGTGGAACCTGGTGACTCTCACTTTATACTGTTGTATTTGAATAGCTAACTAAGTTTCAATTGCTATCAACTAATTTTTCAGCGTTGTGCTTGGTTTAGGGGCAACATCCGTTTACTCTCACTAGCTATAGGCAGTTTTACGCAAGAAATACCCAGTTTCTCATACACTACCTACCACCTAGAAGTTTCCAGGAGAACACACTTTTCACCTTTAGTATCAATAACCTTTCATTTATGGTGGCAGGACAGCCTGAACAGGTAACTTTAATAGCATGCATAATTTATCGTAATGCTTCTGTGAGGATAAAGGGAACTGACATAAACTAAGAACTTTATAATGCAGGATTAGCTTTATGAAACAGTACAATACCTTCATAAAGAGTCCAAAGAGCAATTATTCCGTGTGTCTACCTGCCACTGTAAAGTTGTTGGTTCAATCATCATTGACCAATTACTGCTTTATTATATTTTCTTTTTATTTTTATGGTAGAGAATGCCATTTTTCCCACAATCAGTCCTTGAACACAAAGACAATAGCAATTGGTTGTGTATGTGTTGGGGCGGGGTGGGTAGGATCTTGATTTAATCTATACAAAGAGGGTTATTAAGCTCCAACCATTTTTTAAAATTTTTTAATAAAAGTTAAAAGGTTCTTCTATACATACATTTTGAATTTTTAAGGAATTCTATCTTTTTTTTAAAGAATTAAGTAGTATATGAGATAAACCCACAAGGAAAATAATCTTTTTATTGAATATGTCATTTGAAAATTTTGTAGTTCCTGGTGACCTTATATTTGTTTAAATGGTATATTATTTGTAGAGATGTTGTTAGTGATAAAGTGCCTATGGCACAGATTCTATCCCACATAACAATGATTATTGAGATCATTAGAGACATATTTGGGTTATTTGCAGCCAAAAGAAATGGAAATGTTTAATACTAGACAGAGACAGACAGAGAAAGACAGAGAAAGAGAAAGTGAGAGACAGAGAGAGGCAGACAGAGAGAGAGAGGGAGAGAGAGAGAGAGAGAGAGAGAGAGAGAGAGAGAGAGAGAGAGAGAGAGAGAGAGAG
>JAQQSW010014534.1:0-12086 GCA_028646575.1 Pseudocheirus occidentalis | reverse complement strand
AAAAAAAAAAAAGTTTGTTGAAGTCTAAGAGCCAGTTTGTATAAAGAGTCAGTGGCATATCCAAAAACCAAATTCAATGGGTTTTTTGTTTGTTTTGTTTTGCTGTTCTTTTTTTTTTTTTAACTGAACTGTGCTTCCTCTTGATAATCGCTGAGACAACTATATGTGCAGGGGTATGTGTGTAATGGCAAGATTTGAAATGGAGCACAAATTGCAAAAGGTGAGGTCTATACTATCCAGTACAGTCCTATTGCAATTCTCTATTTCTCACCTCATTGCACTCCTCAGGATATTATCATACCCCCATACCTAAATTCCCTCTTTTCATCTTCCTTTCATGTGTTGCTTCCCCCCATTAGACTGTTAACTCCTCGAGGACAGGTGCTGCCTTTTCTTCTCTTTATATTCCCAGTGTTGGACAGAGTGGCTGGCACACATAGAATGCAGTTAATAAATATTTTTTGACTGACTAACTCATTATAATGGTAAGGTGATCTCCGACTCTCAAAGTCTTGATAATGAAGTCTGTGGGTATGGGACCAGTGACTGACAGCTGCCTGTGGACCAAAATCTTTGGAACCCATATATTCTCATAACTAGAAGGCTGAACACAAGGGTATTTCTATTTTTGGCAACAGCATTTCATGAAGACTTGTCTCTTGATGTCTACAAGGGTAATTTCAGTGGAAGGAATGACTATAGCAACAAAGAGGTAGCTCTTTGTATCTTTTGTGTTATTTATTTTGCTAACCCCAGGAATTGTTGTTGTTGTTCAGTTGTTCAGTTATATTGTCATATCTGATTCTTCATGACTTCATGGACCACAGCACACCAGGCCCTTCTATCCTCCATTATCTTTCAAAGTTTGTCTAAGCTCATATTCATTGTTTCCATCATATTATCTATCCAACTCATCCTCTGCCATCCCCTTTTCCTTTTGTCTTCAATCTTTCTCAACATCAGGGTCTTTTCCAATGAGTCCTATCTTTTCAATATGTGGGCAAAGTATTTAAGCTTCAGCTTCAGTATTTGATATTCCAGTAAATAGCCTGAATTAATTCCTTAAAGTATTGACCAATTTGATCCTCTTACTACCTGAGGGGACCTTCAAAAGTCTTCTCCAGAGACTTCAAAAGTGTCATTTCTACAGCACTCAGCTTTCCTTATATTCCAATTCTCAAAGACATAAACTAGCTCTGGAAAAAAAAAAACATAGCTTTGACTTATATGGACTTTGTCAGCAAGGTGATGTCTCTGATTTTTAGCATGCTGTCCAGATTTTTCATAGCTTTCTGTCCAAAGAGCAAAGTCTTTTAATTTCATTGCTGCAGTTGCTGTCTACAGTGATCTTTGGGGCCAAGAATATAAAATTTGATACTGCTTCCATTTCTTCTTCTATTTTCCACTAGGTGATGGGTCCAGTTGTTAAGGTCTTCATTTTTTAATGTTGAGCTTCAAGAAGGCTTTTACACTCTCCTCTTTCACCCTCATCAAGAGCTTTCTTAATTCCTCTTTACTGTATGCCATCATAGTGGTATTGTTTGCATATCTGAGACTGTTAATATTTCTCCTGAAAACCTTAATTCCAACTTTTGATTCATTCAGCCTGGAATTTTGCATGATATATTTTGCATATAACTTAAATATAAAATAAAGTGACAAAATATGGCCTTGCCATACTCCTTTTGCAATATTAAACTAAACAGTTGTTCTTTCTTTAGTTCTACCTTTTGCTTCTTGACCTATATACAGGTGCCTCAGGACACAAGTAAGACGATCTGGCACTCCCATCTCTTTGAGGATTACCACATTTTCTTGTGAACTACACAAAGTCTTTGGTATAGTCAATGAAGCAGAAGTAGATGTTTTTTTCTAGAAATCTCTTGCTTTCTCTATAACCCAGAATATGTTGACAATTTGGTCTCTAGTTCCTCTGACTCTTCAAAAGCAGTCTGCACTTTGGTAATACTCAGTTCACATAATATTGAAGCCTAGTTTGCAGAATCTTAAGCATAACTTTGCCAGCATGTGAAATGAGCACAATTGTTTGGTAATTTGAACATTCCTTGGCATTGTCCTTGTCCTTGTCCTTCTCTTCCTCCTCCTCCTCCTTCTTCTTTATATGGCATTCCCCTTCATTAAGACTGGAATGTAAAAGATCTTTTCCAACCCAATGGCCACTGATGAGTTTTTGAAATTTGATGGTGTGCTGAGTACAGCGCTTTAACAGCATCACCTTTTAAGATTTTAAATAGCTCTGCTGGAATTCCAAAACTTCCCCTAGCCTTATTGTTAGCAACATTTCCCAAGGTCCACTTGACTTCATTCTCTATGTCGTCTGGCTCTAGATCAGTAACAGCACCATCATGGTTATTGGTGGTGTTTAAATATTTCTTGTATAGTTCTTTTATGTATTCTTGCTGCTTCTTCTTAATCTCTTCTGCTTCTGTTAAGTCCCTAAAATTTTGTTCATCATACCCATTCTTACATGAAATGCTCACTTGATATTTATCATTTTCCTGAAGAGATCTCTTGTCTTTCCCATTCTACTATTTTATTTTATTTCTTTGCATTTCTTATTTAAGAAAATGTTATATTTCCTTGCTATTCTCTTGAATTTTATATTTTGTTTGGTATATCTTTCCCTTTCTCCTTTACCTTTCACTTTCCTTAGCTATTAGTAAAGCCTCATCAGATAGTCATTTTGCTTTTTTGCTCTTCATTTTCTTTAGAATGTTTTGTTGTTGTTGTTGCTGTCTCCTGAACAAAATTGTGAACCTCTGTCCATAGTCCCATCTAGATGTCCATCTACTTCTGCAATGAACTTGGCAGGAGAAGACCTGAGTTTTCAAATGATACCTCTTAAATGAGATCTACCTTAGAGGAATGGCTGAAAAATGGAAGCCATTTGAGGTACCATCACCATAGTGCAGGTGAGAGTTGAAGAAGATCTGGAGTAGAGTGCTTGTGTTATGAGTGAAAAAAGTGGGTATAGATATGGGGTATTTTCTAGAGAGAGAATTAATAAGACTTGGCAATTGATTGGATGATGCAAAGTACAGGGGAAAATATGACTTCTAGACTGAAAATCTGGATGGCTAGATGAATGGGGATGTACTGGAAGAATTATGGAAGTCATAAGTGTAGAGTTTAGAGGGAGAGCTAATGTGCTTAGTTTTTGATATGTTGCATTGGAAGTGCCTATGGAACAACCAGGCATATCTAGCAGACAGATAAAGATGTGAAACTGGAGCTCAAGGAAGATTTCAGGCTTAGATCTGCAGAGTATCTCAAAGGTTTTAGTGTAGTTCTAAACTATTAAAGCTTAGTTTAGTTTGAGAAGTCAAAGCATAGTGGTGAGTGTTGAATCTATGGGAAATGAATGAGGTCACACAGTAGAAGAATGCAGAGAAGGGATGAGGATCCAGCCACATTCATGCATATAGGAAAGACATGGGTCATTCTGCAAATAAGACTGAGAAGGACTAGTCAAACACACAGGAGAACAATAACACAGAGTTATCATGAAATCACAGTAGGAAAAAGTATGGAAAGGTGGGAGAAAGCTGTGGAGTTGGACAATGATTTCAGATGTTGCAAAGACTGAACAAAAATCATTACCTTTAGAATTTAAGAAATCATTGGAGATCTTAGAGTGAAAGGATTCTGTTCCATTATGGTGGGGTGGAAATGATTTCACATACTGAAATTGGTCTAGAAATCAATCATCTGAGGTGATGCCAGTAAACATAATATAGCAAGCTGACATTTATTTTTATGTTTATTCTATAATGTTACTTGCACATACTAGAGCAGGGGCAAGCATCTTTTTAATTTCTCAGGAATCATTGATCAACTGTATAAGTCATTTGAGGTTTAGATTTTTTTAATTTAAGGAGTTTAACATTTTGAAAGATAAATATGAAGTGGTCTTCTTTCTAATTACTTAATTTGAGATCTACAGAAATAAAACTTTTCAAAAGATAAACCAATACATACCAGCTAGTTCCCAGATTACACTACTTTTGAACATCCATACACACAAAGAAAGTTCTGCATGCTCTGACTGGAGGAGAGGATTCATTTCCCTCAAATCACATGCCCTTGATCATAGTGACAGTGAGTTATGGCATTTTCTATAATGGTGAAAAGAAGATAATTACCTCTCCCCAGATTATGGTCACAAATAAGAAAGGGCTGCTTTCCTTCCACTCTGACCATCTTTTCACTATCTGCCATGCTGTTGCACCTTCCAGCACTAGACTCCAGAGATTATGTCCTGAAGTATATTGGAATTCCTGCCCCAAAGCCTGTATTATTCTCATTGATGAAAGAAGAAGCACAAATTAATAGAGGCCACTATATCTAGGCAATACTTAGATATCTACCATTCAATTCTTCTAGTCTCTCCCCTGAAATTCACTTCTCTGTCAAGACCTCCCAAGAATAGATTACCCAGAGAATCATCGCCAGAATGAAAAATCAAGAGACTTCCAACATCTCTCACACACTGCTGTGTGACACAATATAGCTATTGTTAAGCATTAATGTGACATTTGACTGCTGTACAATATGAATGGAAAAATGATAGATAACATTTATTAAGAACACACAAAGTTAAGGATCCTTCTAATTGGGTTTTGTGACTTGAAAGTCTTCAGAGTTGATGTCATACCATTATGTCTATATCATGTTCTGCTGAAGAATTGATGTCCAAGACCAAATACTAGTAAATACTGTGGTCAGGGAAGTACTGCTTTTCGATAGATAGGATGGATGGATGGATAGATAGATAGATAGATAGATAGATAGATAGATAGATAGATAGATAGAGATAGACAGACAGCTAGATAAGCAAAGAAATAAATAGTCTTCCTGTGACTAACAGGAGAACTATACATTAGGATGCAGTGAGAAAAACTCTAGACTTAGGAGACCCAGGCTCAAAGCCTGGTGTAATGGTAGTCATCTCACCTCATTTCAAGTAAGTGATAAGATGCTATACCCTAATATCTTAACCAAGTGAAAACAAAACACAATGAATGCAACAATCATAGACTTAAAACTGAGGACAGTAACTGTCCTGCATCAACTGGAATGATCTTGCACAGGAAGTGTGTTCTGATTAGCTAAGAGAACTGTAAAAAAATAATAATAAAGGAGCTATCTCGGAAGCTGAAAGATTCAAATAAATGAAGAGAAGATTCTAGGTAAATCCCCGAGAAGGAACAATTGCTCTCTTTCCCCTCTTTGATTACACTAAAATTTTCACACTCTGCCTTAGTGATAGCAGTCAAGTCAATAACCTCAGAAACGTAAGGGAGACACAGTGACTAGAGCTGTGCCTCAGGGTCAGAAATGAAGAGGATGTTAAAAGCTTGCTTCTTGGCCCATCCCCATCCTCTGTGGTTGTGGGGGAGGCAGTCAAGTTCATTATACAGGGACCTGTTGTTCTCTCTTCAACAGTTCAGAAACCTTGTGGTATCCTGGGACATATTTCCTACCCTTTGGAGGCCCATCTGGGCATCTGTTCCATCCCAGTTAGTGGCTGCTTTTCAGCAGCACAGAAATCACTTGGTGTCCTCTGGACCCTCTCTCTTCAATGACTATACAACAACTGAGCCCCCCTATTCCATTGTTCCCTATTGCACAGTTGCTGTCATTTGACATAGGGAGGAAAATTGCTAGTTATGGCTCCAATTTCCCTTTCTGAACCTGTTTCCTCATTGGAGATGGACACAATAACATTTATATTACCTGTGTACCAGTTTTTGAATCTAGATCTTCTGATTTCACTTCTGTGACTTTTTTCTATATTATCTCCCATTAAAAACATTAACAATTCTTAATACAGGGATGACCCATGTCTCTTAGCACAGGGTTGGGAGAGAATGGGTTAAGGAAAGATAATAGGACTGAGATTCTGGATACTTGGGTTCTACTTCTATCTCTAACACTAATTTGACATATGACTTTGGTCAAGTCTCTTATACTCTCTTAACCTCCATTTCTTCATCTCCAAATTGAGGGCGGTGGATTAAATGTATCCCAGATCCTTTTCCAGGGATAATATTATGATCCAAAGTTGGATTTCTGTTAATCTAGCTCATCAATTTCTTCATGTATGAGAAGACTGAAGATATGAAAACTGTGGGAGAAGTGGAGACTTAGAATGACTACAAGATAAGGATTGAGGTGGGACCTTGTCTATTCTTGGTGCACTGAAAGTGGGATAAAAGATTTTGGATTGGCTATGCATGAGGCATTCATTTCTCCCTGGGAATACTCTGACATGGCATTAAAATGCACACAGCATTGTCTAACAGGGTATGAATGGGGAAGGGAGAACTGAAGAATGGGGAGGGGTGGAAAAGGAAAGCCCAAAGATATGTCTGAGGCTTTCCACTGTTAGAAGATCGATGCACATCCCTCAAACTTGATCACAGAATGCCTCACCCTATTAGCGCCAACCCTGGTCCCTATGGCCCATTCAACCTCTCACTCCTTTACTTGTTTCTTCTCCCCAGGGGATGAAAAGAATTATCTCAGTGAGGGGGAGAGGAAGCTCTCAGGAAAGTCAATGGAATTGAGAGGCAGGAGGAGAGAAGTTCATTTTTAAATGAATCCCTTTTCAGAAAAGCTCCATAAAACCTGGAAGTTGGGGGAAGTGGGGGTGGGAAGGTTCTCTTAGACTGGAGAGTTCTTCAGATGAAACTCACCCTCCCTTTTCCCTTTCATCTTCTCTCTTTGATGTGCTCCTTCCCATCCCCCTCCCTCTTTTTTCTCTCCCCACCTCTTTCTCTCTCCTCCCTTACCCTCTCTCTCTCCCTCTTTCTTCCCTTCCTTCCCCTTTACTCATTAATTCCTACTTTCCTCATCTCTCTCTTTTACCTTCTTTCTTTCCCATTCCCTCTTTCAACCCCTTTCCTTTTTTTCCTTCTACCTTACACTTTTCTTCTCTGTTTCATTCTCCAGCACTTCACATCCCTTTCTTTACTTTTCTCCCTCCATCTTTTTTTCTTGCCCATTCCAGCCCCCATGCTCCTATGCCCCCCCTTACCCTCCCTCCCTATCCCTTCTCACCATCTCCTTTTCCATCCTTTTCAATGAGGTCACCCTGACTGAATGAAGGACATGAGGCTCAGAAGAGGTCAGACATTAGCACCACTATAACTGCACTGCTACTGAAACTCAGCGAGCCCATCTATCATTGGCTCCACTACTCCATTAGGCCCCACATGAAATATGCCCCGCTCGGAATCACACAGCCATATATCTCCCAGTCTAGACACCTTCCTGTTGTGTGAAGATCAATGCCGCTCGGTCATGCATCATGTGTCATCCAGTAGCCCTCACTCTAATAACCGTGTCTATTCTCTAGTCTGCAGTATAAATTATGGTACTGGAAAAGTACTATATTATTCAGCAACCTTGGTCACTAATGGATTATTGGGTTTATTGGTTGGTAATGTGAGCTTCCTTTTTTTTTCTTTTCCTTCTTCCCCCCTCCCTTTTTGGCTGAACCTCACCTTTATTTATTTACCTCTATTTTTATTTTATTTGGTTCAGGTTTGAGTGATGGTCCCTTCAGACTTCTGCCAACACATTTCCCCTATCCCTCCTCCTCCCCTTGCCCTGTACCCCTCTCTTCCAACTCCATTCTAAAATAAGCTCAATTAGAAAAGGCCTTCCATAGCTCCCTTACTTGATAATGGGCTCACTGCTGGGACAATCACATTGAAGCTGTTGCTGTTGCTTCCTCCAATTTTAGCTGAAAGGTCCCCATTAGAGGAAGGATGGTTTTCAGCAGCTATATATGGCCAAAGACTCAGGCACTCCTGTCATTTACCTCACTCCTGATAAAGGGAGACTCCCTTTTGTTGTGAGTAGGGACCATCTTTCTTCCATTTATCATAATATGCCATGTTGTCCATTAATGGAATGTTGGTAAATAGTGGGTGTTAATAACTCTGGCCCTTGGTTTTTCCTTTCAGGAAAATGGGGCTTGAAAAGGGGATATTAGTGAAGAGAGAAGAGTGTTTTATCATCTTCTTTATGAAGAGCTCTGAAGATAAAGTGTTAATGAATGGTAGAAGAACTCAGACTAATTGCAATAACCAACCCTGCTCCCAGAGATGCGATGATGAAATATATTTCTCCCCTCCTAATAGTGAGGGGGAAAGCTACAGGAGCAAAAAGTTGCACATGAGAAGCAGATTTGGTAGTTTTGTGGGTCAATTTAATTTAATTGTTTGTATTCATTTCAATGGGAAGTTTAATGGGGGAAATCCTGGAACATGGTTAACGTTTTAAAAAAAGCAATAAATCAGTCAAACAAAAAGTAAAAAGCAAAATGCCAAATATTTAGTCATGTTGTTGTTTTGCAATGTGTGCAATAATAGTAGCAAAGGATTTATTTAGAAAATCTGGTCCTGAGACCAGACTACAATTGTTTGCCCTTGAGAAATGCCTTAAGTTTTCTCTTTGTCAGTTTCCTCATCTGTAAAATGGGGATAATAATATTTTCATCACTATGGCATTGTTGTGAGGAATGTTGTTAGATAAAACTCTGTATATCAAAACTAAATGATCTCTGACTACCAATATCTAATGAACAAGCACACTGAGAAAGGGGGGTGACATGGGTGTTAAGGATGTAGCTACTGCTGACCTTATGACACAGATTCACCACCATTATCTCTCTGCCTCAGAATTCAGGAAAGTTACAATATGATCTAGCACACAAAACATAAATAGCACATAAATCCTTAGGGACAGAGATAAGGGAACACAGAGACACAGAAGTCAAAAGAGGAAGAACAGACCACTGAAGCTACAGTACTCCATCACAAGAAGCCTCATTCTACACTCTCGCTCTTGCTCTCACTCTCTTGCTTGCTCTCGCTCTTGCTCTCTTTCCCCACTTCCTTTCCTTCCCTCTATTCAAGACAATCAAATTTGCAACCACATAGAATTGGGCAGCTTTACAAACATAAGCACTCTGTTTCTCCTTGAGGTAGCCCCAGTTTAGGAAATGGTTAAACGCAGATTGTAGAGGTATTTACCATAGTTACTGCCTTTCTGTCCCAAAAGTTCACATACTCTGGCAAGTTTTAACACTATGGAAATGCAAACTAATTTCTTATTTTTTTCTCTTTGGATGTCCCCAGTAACTTTTTTTTAGAGCATGAAGCCTGGGGATGTAATACAAAGACCTCATGGTAGCAAAATGTTTTATAAAAATTCATAGAAGTTTTCACAAGTGGAAACATGTAAATTATATGGAAAGTGGTAATAAAACAAAAATGATATAATATTTGTGTCCAATATTCCATGTAGAAGTTATTTAAATGACAAAAAAGCAATTGTTATAAAAGCAAAAGGAACATTATGCATCATGATAATATGATCAACTACCAGGGTAGGAAGGGAATTTAGGGTTTACTAGAAATGGTTCTTTTTAAAAATTTCTTACATGGCTCTTATTTTGAAATCAAGCAGCAGTTTGGCATAGAAAAGAACTCTCAGTACTTAAGAATTGAAAGCTCTGAGTTAACATCCCGGCTCTTGGGCCAATTACTCAATTTCCTTATTTGCAAAATGGAAAGTAATCAATAAACATTTTAAAGTACCTCTTATGTGTCAGTCACTGAGATAAGTAATGGGTCTACAAAAAGAGGCAAAAAAGAGTTCCTGCCTTCAAGGAACTTAAAATCTAATGGAAGAGACAATAAGCAAATATGCAAAAATTGCATATCAGAGAAATAGGAACTAATTAAAAGAGGGAAAGCAGTAGAGGCATTGGGAAAGGTGATAATCTAGGTATGAGGTGATGAGTGCCTGAACCATAATGGTAGCAGCAACAGAGGACAGAAGGGAATATATTCAAAAGATGTTGTAAAGGTGAAATGAACTGACCTTGGTAACAGATTGGATATTTGTGGGAGAAAGGAGAGAGTGAGGAAACCAGGATGATTATTAGATTGTAAGTCTGAGGAACTAGGACAGGGGTGGGGAACCTGTGGCCTCAAAGTCACATATGGCCCTCTAAGTCCTCAAGTGTGGCCTTTTGACTGAATCCTAACTTCATAGAACAAATCCACTTAACAAAGGATTTGTTCTGTAAAACTTGGACTCAGTCAAAAGGTCACACCCAAGAATCTAGAAGGTCACATGTGGCCTTGAGGCCACAGGATGCCCACCTCTGGACTAGGAGGATGGTGATGACCTCAATAGTAATAGAAGGAGTTAAGAGGCACACGATTTAGAGGGAAAGATAACGGACCAAAGACTTGGAACTGAAAAGAATTTTAGACGTCTAAATGCCATAATGTAAAAACCTCACATTTTTATTTTATTTTTTAAAAATTATTTTTATTTAGTTGAATATTTCCCAATTACATATGAAAAAATTTAAACAATCTTTCTTGAAAATTTTCTTCCTTCTTCCTGCTCCTCTCCTCTTCTTGAGAAGGTAAGTAGTTTAGTAGTGATTATACATGTGAAGTCATTCAAAACATGTTTCCACATTGGCCATAATGCAAAAGAAAAGACAAAAAGAATAAAACAATAAATATAAAGAAAGAGTTGGGGTTTTTCTTTTAAGTATGCTTCAACCTGCATTCAGACGTTTTTGGTTCTTCCTCTGAAAATGAATAGCATTGCTCATCATGGGTCCTTTGGAATTGTTTTAGACCATTGTCTTAATCAGAGTGGCTAAATCGTACACAGTTGATCATCATACAATATTGCTGTTACTGTGTATAATGTTCTCCTGGTTATGCTCACTTCACTTTGTATTAGTTCATATAAATCTTCTTGGATCTTTCTGAAACCATCCTGCTCATCATTTTTATAGCACAATAGTATATTATCACAATCATATACCACAATTTGTTCAAACATTCTCCAGCTGACATTTTCTAGAGTTTTTAATGGGAATGAGTGTTGTATTTTATGAAAGGATTTTTCTGCATCTATTGAGATGTCATATGATTTTTGTTGTCATTGATAAGGTCAATTATGCTCATAGTTTTCCTAATATTGAGCCAGTCCTACATTCCCAGTATAAATCCTAGCTGGTCATAATACGTGATTTTGTTATATATGGCTACAGTTTCCTTGCCTGTATTTTATTTAAAAATTTTCACATCAATATTCATTAAGGAAACTAGTCTATGTTTCTTCTTCTGTTTTTGTTTTTCCTGGATTAGATAACAAAACCATATTTATATCATAGGAGGAATTTTGTAGGGCTTATCTATTTTTTCAAATAGTTTATATAATTTTAGTTTTAATTGTTCTAGTCAATTTTTTTCTAGTCACATGCCTAATTCATTGATCTGCTCTTTCTTTTATTAATGTATGTATTTAAAGATATAAATTTTCTCCTAAGTACCATTTTGATTGCATACCACAAGTTTTGGATTGTTTTCTTACTGTTGTCATTCTCTTTAATGAAATTACTGATTGTTTCTATAATTTGTTCGTTGACCCAGTAATTTTTTTAGGATTAGATTATTTAGTTTCCAATGAACTTTCCATCTGTCTCCATATCCCTTTTTAAAATTTTTTTATTGAATTATGATCTGAAAAGTATGCATTTAATTTTTCTGTATTTGATTGTGAGATTTTTGTGCCCTAAAACATGGTCACTTTTTGTGAAGGTGTCACACACAGCTTCAAAAAAGGTGTACTCCTTTCTGTTCTTATTCAGTTTTCTCCAAAGGTCTCCTCCTTGACTTCTTTCTTATATTTTATGGGTCCCCCACTAATATAGTTTTACTGTCTATTTCCTCCTGTAACCCATTGAACTTTTCCTTTGAGAATTTTGTTGCTATATCATTTGGTGTATATGTTTAGTATTAATATTATTTCATTGTCTCTGGTTCCTTTTAGCAATTTGTCCCTTTTAATTAGATCTGTTTTTGCTTTTGCTTTTTCTGAGACTATGATTGCACCAGTGCCTTTTTTACTTTATCTGAAATATGATAGATTTTGTTCCAGTCTCTTATGTTAAATCTCAGTGTGTATCTCTCTATTTCAAATGTCTTTCTTGTAAACAACCTATTCTTAGATTCTGTTTT
>JAQQSW010014533.1:0-12086 GCA_028646575.1 Pseudocheirus occidentalis | reverse complement strand
GGGGAATTCACACCTTTTCACCAATGGACAGAGTTCTATACTTAGCCCTAAGTTACTGATCTATTTAGCCCTAAGTATCTGATCTACTTAGCCCTAAGTATCCTATCCACTTAGCCCTAAATATCCAACAAATTGATTATCATTACAGGGCCCTGAGGAAGCTCAGTGGATAGGACACTAGACTCAGAGCCAGGAAGACCTGAGTTCAAATTTGTCCTTAGACACTTGCTAGCTGTATGATCCTAGTCAAGTCACTTAACTTCTGTCTTCCTCAGTTTCCTCAAATATAAAATGGGAATCATAATAGCACCTACCCGACAGGGTTCTTATGAGAATTGAATGAGAGGATACTTTTAAAGCACTTATCACAGGGCCCAGCTGTTCTCCTGCTCACCTCCAAATGACCACGTTCCTCTAACATAACTTGCCCTGGGCTCTGATTGTGAGGGTACATGAGGCAAGGTAGAGAGTAGAAGGGTTATACAGAAGCAGAGGCCATGTACACTTTTTTCTTTATTTCCATACAAAAGTAGACATTGTGATACATGAACAAAAATGAATTAATCTATATTTCCTCAGGCCTTTTGTCAGCAACAGGCAACCTTCTGGAAGGTTTGAGAGCAATCCTATTTTGTAATGGTCACATTATTTAAATGTTTTTAATGAACCAAATTTTCCATGGAACTTCTTTTCCCCTCTGAGGCTTAATCACCTAGCTTTTCTGTGTTTATTGGCAGGACATTCAAAATGCTAGTACATTTACAAATATTCATAAAACACTCCTAAAAGAAAAACACCACACATTTATTTAGCATCTGCTATGGTAAGCCTTGGATTTAGAGGAAAAAAAGACCTGAAAGATCACTTGCCCCAATCTTCTTCTTTTATGTATGAGGGAACCAAAGCCCAGAGAAGTTTCAACAACATTTCTGAGGATGCACAGTAGTAAATAATAGGGTAAAGATTCTAGCCCCTGGTTCCACATGTGGTGTTATTTCCACTACACAATGCTGTTCACATGGGTCCCATGAGGAATATAGAGCAAAGTAAGACCAAGTCCTACCCTCAAGGAACTTAGAGTCAAGCTGGGGACAAAGGACATACACCCATGAAAGATAAACAATGCAAGATGCTCACATAAGTGCCACAGGAGACCAGAGCAGGGAGGCATTGTTTCTAAATGCGTGGGTCAGGAAAGGCTTCTGGGAAGATGGAGGATTTGAAGCACATGGGAAGGGCTGGTCGCATGTGGAGGCTCCTTTGTCACACATATGCCACAGCAGTTCTGTAATATGCTTTGTGAGGTTTTAAGGTTCGGCCAAAGCAGCCCCTACCCCAGGCTGAGCCAAGCCCCTACTCGCTCCTTCGGGAGGATTGACTGACTCCTGGTGAATCCCAGTTTAGAATCCTGATTTACCAGGGAGGTTTCATGAGGGCAGTTGGAACTGAGCCACCTCGGTGACACTAGCTGTTTTCAGAGATGTGATCTGCTGATTCACCATATCCTCTTTTGTAACCCAGGCTGCTGTGTGTGCGTTAAGCAAGCCACTTATGGCCTCCCTCCCTCCCCTCTATTCCTCAAGGTGAAGACTGAAAACTCTTCTCAGGCCAGCTCAGCACATCCCCTCTCTCCTGCTCTCTGTTTTGTCTAGCAAAGTCAACTTGATCAACCACCACTTTTCCCCTCTCTCAGAGAACCCAGGGAGAGAAAGAGGAAACAAAAGAGCCCAGAAGCCGAAGTCAGGAGAGATACATTTGACCACTAGCTCTTCCTTTTCATTGGCTAGCTGACCCTGCACAAGTCACTTCCCTTCTCCAGGGTCAATGCAAATACTCTGGCATAGCATATAGCACCTTTCACCTCCGTGCCCCAATCTACCTCTTCAGCCTTATATTTCTAGCCTAATTATACATTATTTCCCTTCATGCTCTGCACAGTCCAGACAGAATGGCTGTTCCCTATATGTGACACTTCTTCTCCTGGTTCCCCACCATGGTACAGCCTGGCTGTCCCCCATGCCTGGAATGCTTCCCCTCTTCACCTTTGCTCTTTGAATCCTGGGTTTGCTTCAAAGCTCATCTTGGGAGTTTCCTTCCATGTGAGGTCTTTACTAGTCCTTCCAAATGCTAATGCCTTCTCCCTCCAAGCTTATACTTAAATACTTATTATATTTACATATTTAATTTGTTTATTATTAATTTATAATGTCATAATTATCATATAGGCTATTTATTTAAATAAGCATATATTTATATATACACATAAGCATATATACACATGCCATCTCTTTCACTAGAATGTAAGTTCCCTGAGGGTAGAGGCAGTTTCTTTCTTGTCTCTGTATTCTTTGCACTTAGCAAAGTCCCTAATACATAGCAGACCCTTAGTAAATTATTGGGGCATCTAGGTGGTACAGTAGATGAAGTGTGGGCTTGGAGTCAGGATGACCTATATTCAAATCGGGCTTCAGACACTTACTGTCTGTGTGATCCTGGGCAAGTCACTTATCCTCATTTGCCTCAGTTTCCTCATCTGGAAAATGAGCTGGAGAAGAAAATGGCAGGCTGCTCCAGTATCTTTGTCAAGAAAATCCCCAATGGAGTCCCAAAGAGTCAGACATGACCAAAAGCTATCAAACAACAACAAAAATAAACACTTGACTGACTGATTGGAGCTCAGTCACCTCTTTCTTTAAATGAAGATGTACTAGATGAGCTCCCAAGTTCTGGCCCTTAATCCTATGATCCTGTCAATCAGGGTACTATGCAAAAGAAGGAGAGAGTAAACCCTAGGCTCCTAGGAGCCCTTGGGCTCTTTCCCAGAATGGTATTACTCACCTCGAGAGGCATGTTTATCTTCTTCCATTTGTATGTGTCTCATCTGACTAAAATGCATCCTATGTACCCTTGGGAGTATACAGTACGTGTTGCTGTTTCTTTATAGTTACATGCATCTGTTTTAAGCCCTCCTGCTGTACAAGTAAGAGGGAGCTGTGTTTAGCAAAGAGAATTAGTACTTGTCTATTTATATTCATCCACACATGTAACACATTTTCTGTAAATGGAGTGTTCTCTCGTGCCCTAACTATTCCTTTACCTCTTGGGATATGTGAATCCCTTGATAAATGTAATCTGCTCTAGGAGGGGAGACAGCCCCAACTTGAACCTTGTCTATGGCTTCTGCCTCATAATGTCATCTTGTCTGTAAGATGCTCTTGCAGTGTGGACTCCAAAGAAAGAATTCAGTAGGACATCTTAGTGTTCATATGGTCCAGTTCTCCCATTTAATAGATGAAGGCACCAGGGTCCAAATAGAGAAGGTGACTTGTGAAAATCACACAGCATGTTAGTGGCAAAAGGTTCTCAAGTGCAAATTGTACAATTTGATTAAATCGAAATTCAGTGAACTTTGTCTGAGACGATGTACTTAGTTGTCTGTTGTGACTTCTTCTGACCAGAGTCCACATTTTCTCTATCCTTTTCCCAGCTTGCTATACTATATAGGCTGCTACATTTTTCTATCCACTGGATTTGTCTTTAATGGAAACTTTGAGCAAGTTCACTTGACCTCTCTGGGTCTCAGTTCCTTTCTGTATAAATTATAAAATGAGGGGGAATAGACAAATAATCTCTAAGATCCTTCCAATTTTGAACATACTCTGTTCATCATGAAATTACTTTTATTGATAAAATTATCAATATGCCTCTTTTCATTTGTTCATGTTCTTTAGTAGCAAAAGGTAATAGGAAGATGGACAATGTGTGTAAGCCTATTATCAACAAAGCTTGCATGCAAAAAAATGGTATAAAATTGCCTGTAAGTATATGTAGGGGCAGAAGAGGTTGTGGGAACTCCATTATTACCCTGAATTTATTCTGTGTATATTTATTCCTTATATAATTATGTAATGTGTGTATTGTTTCCCCCAATAGAATGTAAGTTCCTTGAAGGCAAGGAGATTCACTTTTGTGTTTGTATACTCAATAGTTAGTACAGTGCCTGGCAAATAGGAGGTACTTAATAAATGTTTGATTCATAGGAAACGTGAAGTATCATATATTGTTCTGATGCCCATGAAATATTAAAAAGAAGACTCTAGAACATTAGCCATATTCTTTAAGGTAAATTCAACAAAAACCTAGCCTACAATTATGCAAGATACACAAAAGTCTGTAGAGTTTGAGAGAGGTAGGACCCAGTTAGATGAAATCATAAATCCATTGAAGGCTAAAGAGGTACCAGCATGGTATAGTGGACACAGTTCTGGACCGCAAGTCAGAAAGACATGGATCTAAATTCCATCTCAGCTACTTATCATCTGTGTGTCCTTTGACAAGTCAATTAAAATCCCTTAGTCTCAATTTCCCTGTCTGTAAAATGGGGATTATAACACCTACTTCACTGGGTCTTTGTGGGGATCTAATGAGATAATTTATGAAAATAATTGGCAAACCTTTAAGCACTGCATAAATGTGGGCTATGGTTATCATCTATTTCATCTGCCAATGCCGGGAATGTAGTACTTAGGCGGGGATGGGGATGGGGCTCAGGGTGGGGAGAGGGGGAGGGAAGGGAGGGGAAGCCCTATTTTTCAGAGTCCAAAAAGAAGAGCCTGAAGTTGAGGGGGATTTTTGGCTACCAGAATGTGGTAGTGTGGGCGCTTGAGGCTTTTGTAGCAACCTTTCTCTTCCCACCCCCAGTTTGCTCTCTCACCAACGGCTCAGTTTCTTGGTCCACTGGACCTGCCTCTGAGATTCAGAGACAGGTTTAGATTGACAGCGAGAGTAATGACTGTTATGGTGCCCGCTGATATCATTGTTCCTGCCACAGAGGGTGTAAAACCCCTCATTTTGGTATCGCATTAGAGATACTCGATATGTTTGGACAGAAAATGACAGGCTCTCAATACAGTCCCATCTGGAGAATCAGATAACTGATCTTTAACGGGGGGGGGGGGGAAATACATGTTCAAAGGCATATTAGCCCACTGCTGAATAGCAGAGCCATGGAAATCTTAACTGTGACAGGCTGACAAGTGACGGATTTGGCTGGATTTTATTTCTGCATTTGCTCAACCTTGCCTTCCTTCAGACCTGATGTCTGTTTCCAGATCACCTTACTTCAGTTCCTGAAGTTTATCTGTCTTTCTATCTGTCTGTACATTTGGCTTTGGAAGGCAGGTTTCAAAGCAGTATGAATAATGGATGGTTCTGGGGACAGAGCTCTAAAATGGGAGCCTGGGTTGCACTAACTTACTATGTGTTGGACAAAATATTTTACTTCTCTTTGCTGTAGATAAAAATTTTAAAAAAATCTTTGTTAAAGAAGACGCTTAAACCAGATAATCTCTTCCAAATGAACTAGTTATGTGTGGTGGGACATGTCTATGATCCCTGGTACCAGGAAGGCTGAGGTTTGAAAAATCTCTTGAGCTCAGGCATTCTGATCAGAAATAGGCTAGGAAAATCAAGTGTCTACACTAAGACCAGCATTAGTATGGTGGACCCTCCAGAGTGGAAGAACATGAGGTTGCCAAAATGAAAACTGGGTTGGCCTGGGTCAGAGTCAGAGTGAGTTGGACCTTCCATGGTTTTTTGCTGGTAGAACTGAGGCAGTGGAGGGCAGAGCCAAGATGGTGGTATAGAAGCAGCAAGGTTCTGCAGCTCCCACACAGCCACCCTAAATACCCATAAAATATGACCCTAAACAAATTCTAGGGCTCTCAAACTCACAAAAATACAGAAAAAATGTCTTGTGCTGAAGGTAGCTCAGCAGGAGGGGCTCATTGAGTCTAGGTGCCGAGGCCAGCCTAGCCTGAAACCAAAACCAAGGCCAGGCCCCAGGATATCAGGAGGAGCCAAGTCTCCCAAGCTGCAGCACAAGTCTACCCCAGGGAGCAGATCTACAGCACCCGAAGGGATCTTCACATCTAGCAAGCCAGGATTAGAGAAGGTCAGTGAAAGTGGAACTTTCAAGAACTGAGGCAGTGGATTGCCTCTGTACTTTCAGCCTAGGTAAGATAGGGAGACAGAAACTAAAAAAACCCTACAACAATTAACTTAAATTAAACAGAAAAAAAGAATGTGGAAACTAATCTCCAGAAAAATGTAGTTTTTACATAGAAAGTACCAGAACTGAGACTAGAATCTAATAGAGAATCAATTATTTTTTTCCCATTCTATGAGGCTGGGTCACATAATGGGCTGGTTAGTTGGAGGAAGCCAGACCAGGGTTTCATTTTTGCTACAAGTAATTTACAAAGTAGATATTTCCCCCACACCCTGGCTCCCCAACATTGAAAATCAAGAATTAACTGTATTGTCATCAGTGGATTGTCAGTAACAAGGAGACATTACTATACAATTGTCCATCGTGGGCAGCAGCACAGTGAAGATGAGAACATTGCTATAACCTGGTGACAGTGGCCCGTACGTGCAGTGAATTACAGCTGGCAAGATTGATTGTGTTCTACTTTCCCAAGTGGCACCAAGCAAACAAGGCCCCAGCAATTATGCCTGCATTGCAAACCTACGGAGATTCCCAGGGCTGTCAGGGGCTAAATGAAATATTGCTGCCTGTTGTAAGTGTGGGTGGGAAGAGCCCTTAGAAACCACCAGCAGCTCCCTGCAGAGCACTGAAGTCACTGACTCTCTCCACCCCCAGCTCTTTTATTCTATGGCCCAACCAGTCTTTATTTTTAGAGAAATTCTTGGAAGGAAGATGGACCAATGCTTTGGAGAGAAATGTAAGACTAGTGCTCAAATTCAGCTCCTTCTGCCATCCCTGACTATTCCTGCCTTGATTCCCATTATTCCACAGCCTCTTAGCATAAGCATAGATAATTCTCAGGATTACAAAATTAGCTTTCTTAGGACCATAGGATTATTGATATCATCAAAACTCCTCAAGTCTAGCATTTTATGGATAAAAAACTGAGGTTCAGGAAGTAACTTACCCATGGTCACAGGTAGTAGGCATCAAAAGTAGAGTTTGATCTCATGGCCTCTGACTTTAAAGACAATATTTTTTCCCACTGTACCATTCTGCTGTTTATTCATTTCCATAGTTTCTTACAAATATCCTTTTGGTGTGTGTGTGTGTGTGTGAGTGTGTGTGTGTGTGTGTGTGTGTGTGAGTGAGTGTGACTTTACATTATCCTTTGCTGGGCTTGTAATTTGCTTAAGATAAGGACACTGATGGTCTCCTCCATTAGAAGAAGGCTTTCCTGAGGGTAGAATCTCCATTAGACTTTATAGACTGGAAGATATTTAAGAGCAGACTCCTTTTCCTTTGTTGGACTGGGGACTCCATGAGGTCAGAGACTATATTACTTCCTTCATGTTCATCACAGATCTTCATCCAGACTCTGTACATGGGGAGAGGGTACTTGGTGCAATGGGGATATGATTGTCTGACACCTTTTCTATTCTACATGGGGACCAGTGCTGACCTGAATGAAAGTACAGAGCAGGGGTGGAAAGCCATCCATGTGCTTCTGAACTTGCCTCACAGTTGTGTTCACACTGCAGTTCTCCCTGGGTGTGTAGCATCCCTCCCATGGTTCCTGTGACTGCAAGAGGGAGGTGCCGACTCTATACATCCTACTATCTGCTTCTTAATCAACCAACAAGTATTTATTGAACACTTACTGTATACCAAGCATTGTGCTAAGAGCTAAGGATGGAGACAGAAAAGGTCAAACCAAAAAAGCCACCGTTGTACTCAAGGAGCTTTGGAAGTTTGAAGGGAGGTAGACACCATGTAAATAAATATGAATATACAGTGGAGCTGCATGAAGAAGATACAGGAGAGGAGATATATACAGAACATATGCAGGGGAGATACAGGAGCAGAATGCTAAGCTAAGAGGGGAAGGTTTAAATGACAAGTTTCAGACATAACTGATCCGGGAGGTAATAGGAAGGTACTGGGGTTCACTCACACAGGGAGGTGTGGGGGCTGGGAGCTAACATGGTCAGACTCACACTTTAGGATAACTACTATAGTAACTGTAGGGAGGATGAATTGGTATGCATAGAGACTTGAGACAAGGATTCTAATTAGAAGTTGATTGTCATAGGCCAGAGGACAAGCAATAAGGTCCTGATCTAGCATGGCTCTGTGAGTGGGGAGAAGGGGACACGTAGAAGAGATGATTGTGAAAGTAGAAATGGCAATATTTGGCAAGAGATTAGAAATAGGGCTAAGTAGGACTGAGGAGCTGAGGAGGACATGAAGGTTGCAAATCTGCAAAGCTTAGAATATAATTGTGCCCTCCAGAATTAAAGGGGTGGAATTAGATGAGGAAGGAGGGCTGTTAGTTCTGGAAACCTACTTTGTTCAGGAATGGGTTCAAGAGGGAACAATACATATACATCTAGAAGAGTATAAAAGTCTAGATTTAGAAAGAAATAAAACTCTAAGGTGATAGGGAGGGAGGAGAGGATAACGGAGAGATAAGAGGGTAAGGTGAGCAAATAGGGCAAAGTGGGGTATATAGATTTATGGAAATGGGAGGATAAAGGAGAGATCATTGGAGAGAGGGAGGTTAAGTGACAGGAGGGCAAGTTTGCAGGTAGAAGTAAGGTAGAGAAGTCAGAAGGGATAGGAAACAAGTAATAAGCACAAATATAAAAGCCAAGATTAGGAGTAGGATTTATTAGGGAAAGTATATGTCTATATACATATGTATGTGTATACATTATGTATATAACAGGATCTATATATGAATATATCCATGCTTAATAGTAGCAGGGCAGGGGAGGAGGAGGAGGAGGAAGGGGGGAAAGAGCAAAATAAAAAGTATACAGCAGTGAACAAAAGTAAACAACAACAACAAAAAGACAGCTTTCTGCGCAGCTTGTATTTAATATATAGACTTTCTCGAAATGGAAATTTATTGCTCTATATGCTAAATCCTCTCTTATATTTTGCTGTGTACATGACATGTTTTTTTCCTTTTCTTATTTTTATATTTGTCTTAACATTTAAGTTCATAATATGTTTCTTTTTTATTATGTATTGAAGTTTAATATTCAAGTCTAAAATAAAAATGAAAAAGAAATGAAAAATAAAAAAGTAAGAGGTATAGGGAAATTTGAAGGAAGGGAAGGTTTTAGGGGGAAAGATGATGAATTTTTTACATGGTAATGATGCCTATGGGATATCCCCTTTTAAATGTCTGATGGACATTTGGAAATACAGGATCAAAACTCAGAAAAAAATACTAGAACTGGATATATAGATCTTAGAATCATCAGCATAGAGACGACAACTGAACCCATGGGACCTGATGAGATTGCCAAGTGAGAAAATAGAGAATTCTGAAAGATAAAAGAGTCCAAGACATAGCCTTGAGAGACATTCACAGTTAGGGACTTGACAGGAATAAAAAGATGTAGAGAAGAGACCTAGAAGAAGTCATCAGACAGGCAGGAGGAGACCCAAGAAAGCACAGAGCTGGAACTTGGCCTTGATGAGGTCATCCTAAGAAGTGTATATCATCGAGGCTACGGTCAGCTGGATATTGACTGAATTTCTGCCTCTTTTAGGGTCTTCCTGAGGGCCATCAACAAGTTTGCAGAAACTATGAATCAGAAGTTTCTGGAGAATACAAACTTTGAATTCCAGGTGAGTGTTAAAATGGGACAGATTTAGCTCTTTAGCATCTCCATGTCCTTGTTCCCTCCCACGCTCTACCCAGTGGTTTCTCCTCAAGCAGCTAGGTGGCCTACTGGATAAAGCAGATCATCAGACTTGGAGACAGGAAGGCCCAGGTTCAAATCCCACTTGAGGCACTTTACTAACTTTGTGACCGCGAGAAAGTTGCTAATTGTTTCTTTCTTCCATTTTCTCATCTGTAAAATGAGAGCCTTGGAATCAATGACCCCCCAAGTCATGTCTCCCTCTAAATCTATGATTCTATGCTCATTCTCATATTTTATGCCATTTTCTTGTTGACATTTACCCATCAGATTAAATATATTTCTGTTGACTTAGTGCTCTACCAGGTGCCCAAAGAATTAGACAAGGTGGGGTCTGCCTCTGGACTTCTGCTCTAGTGAATGGTGAGGTGGAAAATGAGGAGGTTTTCACATTCAGGCAAAGCATACTTGATTGAAGAGTCATTAACTGAGCAGAGTATGCAAATGGTGACTCTAATGGATCTGCTGCTGAATTTATATCAACATAGAAGATGCTACGTGTGCAGTGTCACAGTGGATTCCACTTTGAAAAATGCATCATTTTCTCCCATTTTACATTCATTAGGGCCATAAAGGCAGTCATGGGCAGACACTGAAAGATGATTTACAATTAAAATCCACTGTGCAGCTTGGTGGCAGCAAACCTTTCCATAATGTTGTGTTCTGTGCTTATTCAAAGACCTTGGCATGAAGCTGCTGTGATATTAGGGGGCTGAACTCACTACCCCAGGGCCTCTGGGATGAATAGAGAGGTAGGTGAGAAGCCTGTATAAATAGTAAGCTTGGGGCAAGATGAGGACAAGGAGGAGAAGGAGTCAAAGTCAACACTTCAGTTTTAGCTGTGAAATCAAGATGGTTCCTCTGCAATACTGAAAAGAAAGCCCTTGTCCCTGCCCAAGGAAATTCTACTGATAAAAGATTAGCACATGACTTCTAGAGGTCTTCCTATTGGTATGGAAACTGTCTGTTCATGACATGGTCTAGTAGAAAGCATGAGGTGGGGGTGGAGGAAGTTGGGAGTCAGGAGATTTGAGTTCTAATTCCAATTCTGTCAGTGAACATCAGTGGGAACTTAAATTAGTCTATTTAGCTCACATATCCTCTAGCCAAAGCAATAGCCGAATGAGGATTCTTTCCACAACATCTATGAGAAATAAACATCCAGCTTTTGTTTGAAATCCCTGAATGCAGGGAAAACCCATAATCTCCTGAAGCTGCTCCTTCTATTTTTAAAAAATTAATACTTTTTTCAAAATATATTTTTGGAGGGGGGAAGGTAGGGCAATTGGGGTTAAGTGACTTGCCAAAGGTCACATGGCTAGTTTTTTGTGTTAAGTGTCTGAGGTCATATTTGAACTCAAGTCATCCTGACTCCAGGGCTGATGCTCTATTCACTGTGCCACCTAGCCACACCTAAATAATTAATTACTTTTATATAGTCAAGAAGTCCTTTCTCACATAAAGCCTAGTTTCACCTCTTTGGAGCCCTTATCAGTTGTTCCCTGTTTTTTCTTCTGAGACAGAGGGAGTCTAATTATTCTTCTACATGACAACCCTTTACATACTTGAAAAAGTGACCATGTCCTCTCCAATCACAGCCAACCAAGTCTTCTGTTCTCTAAACTAAATGTCCTTTATAATCCTTGCCAAGGATTCTCTAGATGCCATTCCATCTTTAAATGTCATTCTTGAAATGTGGCTTGTAGAATTGAATATCCTTCTCTAGATGTGGTATCATAAGGGATAGCCTACTATCCCAGCCACTACCAGCAATACCACTGCCAACCAACTTCCACAGATGAGCAAGTAAGCCCAAGAGCCCTAAGAGCAGCAGTACAATGGCTGCACTTTTAGCCGAGTAACTGCAGCCATCATCTATGCACAGAAAAAAGGCCCTCATTGCATGCCACTGCCTATACTGTATTGTTAGACTGCTGATTGCCATCTTAAAGCACGATCTGTACTTTTGCCCCTTTACCTCCTCAGCAGCCCCACTGCTGCCACAGGTTCAAAACAGAAAGGTGTTTACCACTGAAGTCCTATTAAATGGCTCAATATCAGAAAGTGATATAGCTTTATTCATGGAAATGACACTTAGAAATTTGTTTTACCATGTATCTTATTGCAGAATCATTTTGACCATGGAGTCTTTTCATCAGATTTGTAGCTTAGACTTCCAATATGACTGTCCCCCCACTCCCTCCCGCTCCAGCCCCCCTGCCATTAGAATATGAACTCCATGAGGCGGAGCCAAGATGGCGGCATAGAAGCAGCAAAGCACCACAGCTCCCACACAAACACGCTAAAAAACTCATAAAATGGAACGCTAAACAGATTTTCAAGCTCCAAAACTCTCCAAAAGACAGAAAGCACATCTGTTG
>JAQQSW010014532.1:0-12086 GCA_028646575.1 Pseudocheirus occidentalis | reverse complement strand
GAGCAAACACACAAGTGCATTCTTAACAGTTTGTGGGATTAAATGAATTCATAATCACAGGCAATACAGGGGCTAAATTTCTCTATATACCTCAACTTTGTGGGAGATCTTCTGCCCACCCTTCCAAGTCCACTCCTTGTCTCTCCTCACCTTCTATTTCTAACTCTTCTGCACTTCTCTTTCTCTTCAGTCTCTCCAACAATCATCATTCATAACTGCTTCATATACACCATGGAAAATTAAATGAGTCCAGAGATCTCCTTCTGGTCAGGGAGTCAGGAGGCATATTTCTACACTAATATGCATGCGTCACAGATTTGTCTTTCAGGAAACTGTTCCAAGCCTATCTGAGGTGCCAGTGTTAAAGCTCAAAACTGCACTATTACTTTAGGGATAATATGTATATGTATATTATATGTGTAATGAAGGAAACTCACTTTTATCAATGATAATGAATAACTTAGGGGACAAAATTTTATCTTACACAATATCAGTAACAAGAAAACCAGTGATGTATTACCACACATATATTTCATAGATAGTGATATCTTCTCTATTATATTACATATTTGTAAATAATAATATATGCATGTGTTGCATATATTTTTGGTTGAAACATAAGATCATAGGTTTGGAGGAGTGAGGGATTTTACAAGTCATCAAGTCAAAAAACTCATTTTACAAATGGACAAAATGAAGAATAAAGAGGCTAAGTGACCTACCTGAGGTCATAAATAGTTAGTGGCAGAACTGGGATTCCAATCCAGGTCTTTTGACGTCAAACCCAGCGCTCTTTTCTTCTATACCATGTTTTCTCCTCTCAAGAGATGAAAGCAAAGGAACAGCTATGTAGATAAAGTTATATTTTCTTTATGTCTTTTGAAGTAGCAATATAAAGCAGGAATTTTTTTTGTTGGTAAACATGGAATTTTTGCTACTCATTTATCTAAAAGAGACTAAGAAATAGGTATCAATTTAACTGCTTTTCTTTTATATCATCAAAAAAGATAATTTAACACTCTGTGTGATTAAAAGTTCAAAAAGAGTGAAAAGAAATGACTTCATCTTTTTATTATAATGTTGAAAGTATGTATCCCACCAAATTTTGCGTAGCACCAGATATATATTAAAATCCTGAAGCCTCTGTGTACAAGGCACAGACTTACTCTAATGACTGAAAATACTTTTAATCATTGTATCATAGGTAGAAATCATCTTGCCATTTGGGAACAAAAGGGATTCTTATAACTGACATTTATTGCTCCAAAAGCAAAATTCTTGGCTAATTTCCAGGATATTTCTCAATTATTCTAAGTAAATATCAACACAACTACAGTATGGATGTATGAACCAAAACCATTGGGAAGTGGCTAGGACCTAAAGAAGATATTGACTAATATTCAACTACCTATTTATAGCAGTATGACTCATTGCTTATAACTCAAGGACGTAAAAGCAGAGAAAAATGTCTAATATATATGCATGCACACATATACAAATACACATATCCATACACATGTACAAATAAATGTATATAATACATGTATACACATATATGATAAACATGAATAATTCAGATAGCCTTGAAAACTTATTTAAATTTAGCCAAAGTGAAGTGGCCAAGACAAGAGTAGTAGAAAGAAGTATTTTGAGCTCACCCACGCCCTCCTAAACTCCAAACAGATCTAGAAAATGCACTAGACCCAATCCTGATGAGAAAATCTAAGAGAAAACAATCACAACAAATCATTTTTATAGTCTAGGTTGGCAAAGGGAAACAGACAGAACTATTGATATTTAGGATAGATTAGAGTCTGGTCAGTGGTGCAGAGTTGAGAATACTCTAGTACATGAAAAAGCTATCTACCAGGGCAAGAAGAGATACCTGACCCATGCCAGGTCACCTTGACTTCATGCAGAATCCAAGCAAGTATCAAGTGGCCACCTTGTTACTTACTGATCAGTTTTGCACAGATCCAAAGAATGGAAGTTTCACTCATGGATGGAATTCGAGGCTGAGATTCTGTTTCTATCTCTGGACAGTGTATGAAGGAGGGAGGAAGTTCAGAAGTAACATAATGATTACTGCAAGAGGCCTGGACACTGGGAAAGGACTTGGTCTCAGGTTTAGCTCCTACCTCAATCTGAAGCCTACAAAGGAATATCCAGGGCAAGAATCTCAGATCAAAGGTATTGCAGTTCTCTCTCTCTGAATAAGTAAATCTCCACAGCTGACTGATACTGAGTCTAGCAGCAGTGTACTGTTCTTGCTCATACTCAAACTCAAGTGAGAAAGTAAGCTGGAAAAATGAGCAAACAAAAGCAAAACACCATCATCAAACTATTATAGTGATAGGGACACACAAGACAGAAACTCAGAAGAAAATTATTCCAAAGTATCTTCTGATAAAGAAAAAAACAGCAACCCTCAGCTTGGTCACAAATTCAAAAATAATTTCTAAAAGAGATGAAGCAAGTTAATAAGTAGTTTTTTAGTAATTTTTTCCAATATAATTTTACCATTATTTTAAAAAAATAGGTCCAAATTCTTCCACTTTCTCCCTCTTCCCTAAAGTGAAAATAGTATGCTTTGATATGCATTCAGTCTTCATTGGGTTTTCTTTTTCCTCTGGAAGAATATTTTTTTATAAATGAAAGAATGCCAACAAAGAACTGTAAAAGAAATTAACAGTTGGCATAGGAGGCACAAACCTGTGGCAATATAACAAAACTGTGAAAATTAGAATGAATGAAACAGAAGCCAATAACACCATAAAGCAACAAGAAATAGTAAAGTAGTCAAAATTGAAAGAAAAAAATAGAAGAAAATGTAAGATATGTCACAGCAAAAACAATTTACCTAGGAAAGATATTGAGGAGAAAAATGTTGATAACTATTAAAATACTTGAAAGCCGTGGCAAAAAAGTCTACGTTTTATATTTCCAGAAAACTTAAGATAACTGCCCAGATTTCTTAGAAGTCAAGGGCAAAGTGAAAATACAAAGAATCCACTTGCTGAAAGAAACCCCAAAATGAAACCACTTAGGAATATTACAACTCAAATCTAGAACTTCTAGGTCAAAGAAACAAAAGAACTATGTGATCTTGGGCAAGTCAGTTAACCTCTGTTTACCTTAATCTAGTGAAGCAGGAAATGGAAAGCTATTCTAGTAACTTTAACAAGAAAACCCCATGGAAACTATTGAGATAATATGGTCCATGGAGTCATGATTGGAAAACAATAATGAGACGTTGCCTACTTCCATATATATATGTACACATATGCACATATATGAGTATGCATATGTAGACGTATAGTTCTATCTGGTTATGGCCAATATGTATGTACATATATATATATGTATATATGTATATATATATATATATATATTTGTCTGACTGTACATGTTTGTAACAAAGATTTTATTTTTCCTTTGTTCTTATTTGGGAGAGGGGAGATAGGAAGGAGAGAGATGGATTT
The DNA here is from genome assembly GCA_028646575.1 of Pseudocheirus occidentalis. Classification (NCBI taxonomy): domain Eukaryota; kingdom Metazoa; phylum Chordata; class Mammalia; order Diprotodontia; family Pseudocheiridae; genus Pseudocheirus; species Pseudocheirus occidentalis. The sequence goes on along the minus strand of JAQQSW010014532.1, from coordinate 8,604 downwards.
TTACTGATTGAAAGAAATTAAATATTATTTGAAGGGATGGTGAGGGAATAGGTCAAAGGGGGATATAGAAGGATATTTAGATTAATGGGAATGAGAGGATAAGGGAGGGATTCTTGGGAGTATAAGGGAGGAATCTTCAGAGAGGAGGGTGAGGGAATGGGTCAAAGGAGAGTATAAAAGTGTGTTTAAAGTTATGAGAATAAAGAATAAGGGAGGGATGCTTGGAAAGGGGGTAGGGTAAGTGTTAGAAGGGCAAGATAGTGGATAGAAGTAAATCAGTGGAATTAGGATGGATAGAAAATATGAGGTATACACAAATAAAAACAAAGATCAGTAGAAGATTTTGTTAGGGAAACTATATGTCTATATATGTAGTATGTGTATGTATATACCAATGTACATGTATATATGCATATAACTATGCATTTATCTATATAAAAATATATCAGTACTTAATTATAGCCTTCTGGGGGTGGAGGGGAATGGGAAAAAAGAGAAAAGTAAAAAGCACACAGCAAAGAACAAAATAAAACTTACAAGGAAGCAAATAAAAGATGGAAAGATCTCAATACAACACATAGCTTTTATTATGTAGGCTTTCTTGAAGTGGAAATTTATTATTATATATTGTGAATCCTCTGTTACCTTCTACTATGCATATAACATGTTTTTTTCCTTTTCTTAATTTGTATTTAAGTTTCAATATTTAATTTCACAACATATTTCTTTTTATTTCTTATGTACTTAAGTTTTAGTAATAAAAAAGAAAAAATTAAAAATTATTTGTTTATTTATAAGAAGAATCATTCAGTAAGGAAGACAGCATTGAAACAATCCAGAAATCTGATCAACTCAGAGACAAATCTTGACTGGCCCATGAAATGTCTGCTACTTTCTCTCCTTTTCAAGGCAAAAGGGTCATAGAATTATAAACTTAGAGACGAAGGTATATCAGAAGTCACATAATGCAACCAACTGATTTTGTAGATGAGAAAACTAAAACTTAAACACAAGAGTTGAAGTGACTTACTCAAGGTCACCTATATTGAAAGTTGTGGATCTTGGATTTGAACTGAAGTCCACCAACTTTAGATCCCATGTTCTTTCCACAGCACCATTCTGCCACTCAGGGGACTGGATGCAATATATTATTAAACTTGATGAAAGAGTTGGATTGTTTTGGTTAGCTATACTTTCTTATAAGAGAGAATTCTACAAATGAGGGTTGGGAGATACCACTGGGACATGGCAGTGAGCTGATAATGTTTAAAAATATTTAAATGCCAAAAATATAGAGGAGGTTTACTTTTGATGGTTTTATCACAGTGTTTAAGTATTTTTTATCAAAAGTGTTTAGGTGTTTATCATAAGTTTAAGTTGTGGTTGTTTTTTTTTACTTTTCCTATCCTTCAATAAACTATTCTTCATTTTGCATTTTATATTCCTTTTCCCTCCCCCCAGGAAATTCAATTCATGGAAGAGTGATTGTTCCTGAAGTGAAAGTATTGTTCCTGTCATTTTTTTTTACTTTATATTAGTTGGATTGAATTTAGCTGAATTTGGAGAACAATCCCTGATTTTGAAAAAGCATTTAGATAAATATGTACTAAACATCTCTCCCCTCTATCTAAATTAAGCAGTGGTTTTCATTAATTTGCACTTCTGTTCACTAAATTCAGATATTTCTGAGCTAAAGTATTCACTCCTTGCCATCTTTCTATTGAAATGAAAAAGAAAAGGAAACATTACTTCATAGGTTTAAATTTGGATGTAAATAAAAATTCATCTCTCATGTGGATCATTTCCTAATCTCTCTCAGGTCACTTTATTTTGCATTTGTAAATTCATTAGACATAGTTTCCTTGTAATGATTTAGCAATTGATTAGGTTATTCTTTTATGCAAATGGTGCCTAACTACTGTTTGAATTCCAATTTCCACCACTGAGATTAAATATTTCCTTATGCTAGTGTGGTATGATCTAGATTTTAAAACAAAAAAAGAGAAATTTCTTGAAGAGATATACCTTCATCTATAAAACTAAGAAATTTATATTAGTGTCTAATGTGCTTGTTTCTTTTTGATTCAGAACACAAGATACAATTTCATACAATATATATAATTTTTTCTTGGCCTAACCCCCATTTGAATGAAATCTGTCATTAAATCTCATGGTGTCTAGGGAAGGATGTTTGTTCTGGGAAAGCACAAGGATGGTGAAGAGAGCAATAGGAGTGATGACTGACATGTTCTTATTAAAAGCAGTGGGAATGCTGATTAATTGCTATTCCTGAAACAAGATGTGGAAAATAGGGAGGAAGGAGGTGAGTGTAGTAGAGGGCTGAACATTTGAGTGCCTTCATTCCTTCATGGTCCAGGGAGTTCTGGCTCAGTGGTGTATGAGTGGCAAGGAATATGGCTAGGATAAGAGCATAAGTGATGATTCATATTAAAACATTTTGGGATAGATATATTAAGCATCTATTTTAAATGAGAATCAGCTAAAATGAGGATCCTTAGAGCACACACAATATAGTCCCAAATTTAATGCATGCTCTGCGGCATGGAAATGATCTTTCCATAAAATCCTTACAGCAGAAGACTCAAATAACAGGCAGAGCACAAGGTATAGCAAAAACAATAATAATAATGGTTAACATTTGGAGAGATGTTTAGCACATATTTATCTACATTTAGTGCTTGCAATGTGCCAGGCACTGTGCTAAACACTTTAATATTACTGTCTCATCTGATCATCACAAGAAGACTGGGAGATAAATGCTATTATCATCATCATTTTCTACATTAGAAAATTGAGGCAAACAGGTTAAGTAACTTGCCTAGGATTACACAGCTTAGTCAGTGTCTGAAACCTGTTATGAACTCAGTTCCTTCTCACTTCTTTCCTATCTGTTGCACCAACTAGCCGCCCAAACATAGATCATTCTCTAAAAATTGGGTCCTCACTGGCTGGTTCCTCCTTTATTCAGAAAGCAGAGAAAATTCCTAAATAGTACTGAGGATTCATTCATACATCCTATAAACAGTTGGAAAACATTTACTAAATACTAAGTGCTTACTAAGGCCTCAGAAACTGAAAGACAAAAATAAAAGTCTTTTCCCACAAGAAGCTTACATTCTCATACTATCCTCCTTAGCCACCTTTCCCATATATTTACTTGCTTCCAAGAATCTCATAAACACATTTAAATATCCCAATTGGCCTCAGTGTTACCTCTTCCAAAAGTATTTTAATTTTTACAGAGATCAAAGCATTGCATTTTAATTTAAAGTATTACATAATAAAATTTCAAGTTGGTTGGTTGTTGTCCTTCATACTTGAAGAATATCAAAATGACGTCACTATGTCAAGGTCAATACACAGTGATCCAACTGTAGCTGATCAGACCAATATGAGCTCAGAAGTCTCTACCACAGTTTGGGCATAAATAGTCCACACAAACATTTAGAACGGGATGTCTCTAAATTTTTACATCTTATGTTGCTTTTCAGTTACTATAGTTCTGTTTTGTCCATAGACCATTGCACCTTCTTTGACATGGGTGTGTGATGTTGGGTGGTCTTGTGCAAATATTTCCCATGTTTCTAAATCAATTTTAAAATTCTTCAGTGTTACCTTGAGAGTGTCCTTGTGTCATTTTTTATGACCTTGCTGTGAGCACTTGACTTGTGTGAGTTTCATGTAAAATAAATTTTTAGGCAACCTTTGACATTGGAACAATGCAACCAGGCCATCATAGTTACATACTGTTAAGTAGAGTTTGAATACTTAAATATTCAGCTTGACCTTCATGTCTGGTACTTTATTTTGCCAGGTGATCTTCTAAATCTCCCTAAGAAAATTCAATTGGAAGAAATTCAGTTTCTTGGCATGCTGCTGGTAGACTGTCCAGGATTCACATACAACAGTGAAGTTAGCATAATGACTCTATAGACATTCAGTTTGACAGAAAGTCTAATACTTCTCTTTCACTCTTTCCTTTGGAATTGCCCAAACATCAAACTGGTTCTGTCAATGTATACAAGAAGATCATGATCTATTAAAATCTGAAAAGTATACTGCCAAGGTAAGTGAACTTATCAACAGCATTTAAAATTTCTCCACTGATGATTCTACATATGGATAGTGTGGTGCTGGCTGGTGGAGAAATTCTGTTTTCTTAGTGTTAATTGCCAGGTTAAAATTAGCACAAGCAAGAGAAAATCAATCCACGCTATTGAATCTCAGCCTCAGAAACTACACCGAGTACACAATTATCTGTGAACAACAACAGTAAAACAAGTTGGGTGCTAACTCTCCCTACATGTTATTCTTGGCTTGAAGCCTTCTCATATTAATTATTTCCATGTCAGAGTGGTAATTGACCCTGGTGCCATTTTTGTCTTCATTGAAGGTGTCTGAAAACATCATGAAAGAAAGCACACAACCTTTCTTCACACCATTAGTGACTGGAAAGGGATGAGAACATTGTCCATAATTCAGAACCCATGAAAGAATGCTGCCATGAAACCATCATAATACCAATGAGCCAAATGTCATGATCTCCCACATGTCTTCATGACTAGAAATGACCTTGGTCAGATTGATGAACATTGTATGTAGACCTTTGGTCTGCTCCTGGAATTTCTCCTGGAGTTGTCAGGCAGCAAACATCTTATCAATCATTACTCAGCCTTTCCTGAGGTCTCATTGGCTCTCAGGTAGATGGCCATCTTCCAAGTGAAGGATCAACCTATTAAAGAGGACTCTGACAAGACTCTTGCTAGCAATAACTAAAAGAGAGACCCCTTGTGATTGTCATAGGGCAACCTATTTCTGCTTCATTTATAGAAATGGACAGTGGAGGCATCCTTGAACTCTTGGGGGATAAAACTTGCCATAAAACCCAGAAGATTTCAGCCAGTTTTTGTTGTGAGCAGTGGACCCCCTTCCTTGTAGGTGTCACTTGGAACAGAATCAGCACCAGGTACTTTGCCAGACAAGAGGACGGTAATGATAATCAAAATCTTTTTTTCAATTGGAAGTTCAACTAGAGAAGTCAATGCTTCAGCAGTCTGTTGAGAACAGTATGAAACTGTTCAGAATATCTGTCCTTATCACTAACTTATGTGCTCCCATCAATGCTCAGTAGCTGAGATATACTAGAGGGCTTTGGCCTCTAACTATTCTTCAGGGCATCATAAAAGTAGTTTGGATTGTTACTATCAGAATAAAACTGAATTTCATCTGCTTCTTTCTGAGACAAGAATCTTGCAGTTCTCTAAGTTTCACTTGCCTTTACTTTTGATTTAGTTAAATACTAACTTCTTAGAGAGGGAAAAACTATCCTGCTAACAAAATCTGTGGAGTTCTTGTTTTTCATTTAGTAATTTCTGAATTCTCCCATAATGTTTATCAAACCAATGCTGACGTTTGTGAATGTTCTGGCCCAAATGCATTAATGTGGTGCCATAAGCCTAATCTCTGAAAGCTGCCCATTCTTTTCTGCTCTACTGTTGTGTGTATTGGCTCAGGTTTCCCTCCAAGTTAGAAACAAACTGTTCATGCATAGAAAAACATTGAAATTTGCTGGTATTAAGTCTTCTGGTAGTCATCGTGCCTTGGGGCCCTACATTTGTTGAATTTATATGTTTGGCATGGAGGGGATAAGTTTATGATCAGTCCAGCTCTCTGTGTCACATGTTACCTTTGTCATTCTCACATTCTGTATGTTTCTTCTCCTTATAATGACATAGTTGATTAAAAGCTCATGTACACACACATATAAAATAGTCTGTGCCTACTCTGGCATTAAAATTATTCAGAATTACAAGCTTTTCCTCATTGAGAGCATTGTTTCTTCATATTTTTTCTTTCACCTCATTCATCATGGTGTGAGCATATACACTAATTATAGTGACATGGTGCTTTCCTGAAAGTGGCAGTTGCATTGTCATGAGTCTGTTGTTTATTCCTTTTGGTAGGTATACAAACTTGTTGACTAGGTTAGAGATGATTGAGAAACCTACACCAACTTCACAATCCTTCTTATCACTGAGGCCACTATAGAAGAACATGTATCCAGGTCTGACTTTGGTAAACTGGCCCTGAATTGCCTTCCTTGTTTTACTCAGCAACACCAGCTGAGTTCTCTTGCAATAAGAGCTGTTGGTCTTTCATGTCTACTGAATTTTATGTCATCCATAAGGGTGCACAGATTCCATGTACCAATGATGAGTGGAACCATCTTTGCAAAAGTTTTTGTAGATTGTTTTGCAAGTATTTTGTCCACAGGATAGGATGCTTTCTTGTCATAGTAATTTGGCAAGGGTTAGGTTAGGTGAAGCAGATGAATTTTAGGGCATCTTTTCTAGACCCTTCCTCATGCTAGGAGATAAACAGTATGATTCTTTAAAAATGCAGAGTAAAAGCAGGGGCTTGCCTGAGATCTCCCCCAAACCCTTCCAAATAGCTATAAAAAAGACTAAAAAAATCTGGAGCAGCAGAAATCACAAAACTACAGAGTGAAACAAATATCTATCCCAAGACACCCTGAAAGGTCAACAGGAATCAGACCTGTGTAAGAGAGAGCGTGGTCAATCCCCAGCCCTGGGACACTGGCGTTGGCATTGGCAGTGGCAACAGTGGTCTCAGTAGCAGTAGTAGAGTGGCTGCTTCCAGAGATCTCAGCCCACAGATGATGGGTTCAAGTGTTTGATAAGAGTGGGATTGCAGGGATCTCTTTGCTGGTGCTAAGGCAGGATTCTGTTGCTTTGCCCATGCTTTGATCTGGGTGGCAGTACTGGGTGGCAATCCTGCGATGAGGAGGAGTGCTGATGTGGTAGAGCTTGTGGTGGCAGTGGAGAAGGAATCCTCACAGTTCCAAGGCAGAAAAGAGTGCTTGAGATCATTTGCAGGCCATAGAAAAAACCAGAAGAGTAAACACCTTTACTTTGATCAAACAATGTTGGAAGAGCTGAAAAATTTACAGGTCCCTAGAAGTATCTCTGAAAACAACTGCACAAAACCTCTGAAGCTTAGGAGAGTACAACTCCCCCTCTCCTACTGGAAACAGAGCCCTACCTTGACAAAGAGGTAAAAAGTCAAGTAATTGGGAAATAAGACATACAGGCAATGGGGTATGGAAATCAATTTTACCCTACAAGAAAATACAGGGGAAAGAGATAAGAGAAAGGGAAAGGGGGTATGATAGAAGGGAGCGCAAATTGTTTGAAGGGGTAATCAGAATGCATGCCATCTTCAGATGGGGAGAGGGGACAGATGGTGAGAAAATTTAGAACTCAAAATCTTGTGGAAATTAATGTCGAAAACTAAAAAATAAATTACTAGAATTCAATGTTTACATGAATTAAAAAAAATCTAGACTAATAAGTCACACTATATATACCAATATAATCTTAAAAAAATGAAATGCTCATATACCTTTGTGACTGCCAAATCCCATTGTTGCTTCTGTCTAGTGAGAAGATGATGCTATGGTTTAGGCCCCTTGTGTGCAGAATTATGACTGCACCTCCCACACCTGCTATTCCACCACAGATTCCACACCTGCTACTCCATCACTTGCTTATTGCCACATGACGTCTAGGTAGATATAAATGGTAAAATGGTATGGATGATGTCTTTTGACTCATACATAAAACAGATTTAAGTGATGCAAAGCTACATGAAATCATCAGTTTTATTCTCTCTTCTGAATTCCAGTAGCAAGACTACAGGCAATGGACTGGGATACAGTGAGTAATTGTCATCTTCAATGCCTGACCAAACTCTAAGTGCTACTCAGGACCTATTTTATGATGACTGGAACAAATTGTGTTTATCCATTCTTTTTACTGGGGAAATTTCACACATGCCTGGGATAATGTCCCCCAACTTACATGGTTTAGCCAATCCACAAAAATGTTTTTTACCAGGATGTAGCTGTTACGCATGTTATAGCTTCTTGGAGGCACAGGCGAGAGTAGGGTGGCAGATGGACACCAAAGCTTGAAAGTATCCCTGAAAAAGGGCTTGTCAGCCCTCACATCGGACCTGCTTGTCTTCTCTGAGTATCCCATATACCTCAAGGAATTTCAAATATAGGCATGCCAAATACAAAGCCATTCTAGTCAGCATCATTTCACAGTTACATTATTAATACAAATTTATCCAACTACAGGTCACTAAACTCTCATATATTATTTATCTTATTGTATAATTAAAATATTTGTCACATTTTCTTTTTGGAATTACATCCTTGTAACTTTTTTTTGACAATTCAGATTGTTCTACAACCATTTAATAGAACATTAGCAATGTTTTCCTGTAGCATCAAAAGAATGGGTACTTGAGACGGCTAGGTGCAGTGAATAGAGCACCAGCTGTAGAGTCAGGAGGACCTGAATTCAAATTTGGGCTCAGACACTTAACACAAAACTAGCCATGTGACTTGGGCAAGTCACTTAATCCCAATTGCCCTATTTTTCCCCTCCAAAAAGAAAAAAAAAGAATAGTTACTACTTTGGTCAGGAAGATCTATGCAGTATCCCTGAAATTTTATTCCTTAGGTAGTTTCCTGCACATGAGATCTTAAAAAAAAAA
>JAQQSW010014530.1:2500-12087 GCA_028646575.1 Pseudocheirus occidentalis | reverse complement strand
TGTTCTGCCTCACGGTACTGTCCGTCTCGCTGCTCCCGGCGCCTCCTCTTCTCCAGTTCCTCACGTCTCTTTTCTAGCTCCTGTTCTAGGCGCTGGAGCTGCTCTTCCTCCTCCCGGAGCTGTTCTGCCTCACGGTACTGTCTATCCTGCTGCTCCCGGCGCCTCCTCTTCTCCAATTCCTCACGTCTCTTTTCTACCTCCGCACGTCTCTTTTCTAGCTCCTGTTCCAGGCGCTGGAGCTGCTCTTCCTCTTCCTGGAGCTGTTCTTCCCCTCTCAGCTGCCTCTCTCTTTGCTCCCGACGTTCCTGCTCGCGTTCTTGCTCAGAGGGCTTGGAGTAGAGTCGGTTTCGGCGCCTCTCGGCTTCTTCTTCCGGCAGCCACTGGACTTTGAGGTCCCGGCGCCGCTCCTCCTCTTGCCGCTGCCGGTCGCGTATCTGTCGCCGGCGAGCCTGCTCCTCCTGGAAGCGGTAGTCGATGTCCCCATCCCTCAGCTGACCGAATCTATCCTGACGCTGCAGGGCCTCTTCCTCGCGCAGCTGCCTCTCTCGCTCCTGACGGCGTCTCCTATCCTCTCTCTCCTGGCGCTGTCGGAGCTGTTCTTCCTCCTGCTGGAGCTGCTCTTCCTCGCGATACAGCTGCTCCCGCTGCTCCTGGAGTCGCCTCCTCTCTCGCTGTTGAAGCTCGCGCTCCTCTTCCTCTCTCAGTTGCCTCTCCCGTTGCGCCCGACGTTCTTGCTCAGAGGGCTTGGAATAGAGTCGGTTTCGGCGCCTCTCGGCTTCTTCTTCCGGCAGCCACTGGACTTTGAGGTCCCGGCGCCGCTCCTCCTCTTGCCGCTGCCGGTCGCGTATCTGTCGCCGGCGAGCCTGCTCCTCTTGACGTCGCTGCCTTTCCTGCTCTTCCTGGAAGCGCTCATCGAGGTCCGCATCCCTCAGCTGACCGAACCTGTCCAGACGCTGCAAGGCGTCTTCCTCGCGCAGCTGCCTCTCTAGCTCCTGACGCCGCTGTCTCTCTTCTCTCTGCTGTCGGCGTCTCGGCTCTTCCTCCAGGAACTGGCCATCCTCCTGCCTGCGGGGCTTAGAATAGAGTTTCTTCTGCCGACCTTGGACTTCCCTTTCCAGTTGCCACTGCAGTCGGAGGCCGCGGCTCTCACCCTGCTCGCGGGCCTGTCTTTCTTCTTGACGTCTTAGCTTCGGCTCGTCCTCCAAGCCCTGCTCCGCACGCTCCTGCAGTCTTTCTTCCTGGCGCTCTCTTTGCCGCTCCCTTTGCTGCCTCTCCCGCTCCTGTCTTCCGTATAGTTCTTCTGCGCGCTCCTGTCTCTGTTCGCGGCGGCGACGCTCTCGTTCTAGCTCTTCTTCCCGGAATTGCCTCTCTCTCTGTCTTTCCCTCCCGGGTCTTTGCAGCTGCTCTTCCTCCAAGCGCTGCCTCTCGCGCTCCTGGAGTCGCCTTTCTCGTTCTTGTCGCTGCAGTTGCTCTTCTTTAGAGGCTCTTTCCTGGCGCCGTCTCTCCAGTTGCTCTCGCCCTTCACTATGCTGCCGCTCGCGTTCCTGTTGTTCGACTCGCTGCAGCTCTTCCTCTTGGGGCTGCCTTTCCCGGGAGCCGCGCCTCCTCTGGTTTTCCTCTTGTGACCTTTCTCTCTTTTCTTCTAGTTTAACTCGTCTCTTCTCTTCGTTCCCCGTAGCCTGGCTAAGCGCATAATAACAAGCTTGAGCTATTTTGAACACTAGCAAGAGAAACTCTTTGAAATCAACATTCCCGTCACAATCTCGGTCTAGAAGTTGCAGGACGAGTTCCACCGTCTGGGGGTCATGTGGTCTCTGTAGAAAAATAGAGGAAAAAGAAAAATTTGACAATCTAATGCAGGTTTCCGGATCCCAAGTATAGCATGATAGCTTTGGGTGACCCCTGTATGTTTTTTGAGGTCTTACCACCTAAGAGATTCTTTTTCAAGCAGTATATCACCTAGGTTCAAATTCTACCTCTCATGCTTACAACTTGTGTGACCGTAGCGAAGCCATTTAGCCTCCTTTGTAAGATAAGGGAGTGGGTCCAGTCGGTTTTTGAGGTCCTTTGTAGATAATGACCTCTGATCCTATGTACCCCCACTTCTGCTGCTTATTAACTGTATGACTTTGAATAAGCCGCTCAAACTCCGAGCCTACATTTCCTTAACTCTGAAACGACGGGGTTGCCCAAATGGTCTCTGAGACCCCTTCCAGCTCTCGCTTGGTGATTCAGTATTGCAAGTCTTGCTGCAATTTTGTAAGGCAGGCATTTTATTTGAAAGGTCACAGACACTGGGAGTTATGTCTTGTTGTTCAATCTTTTCAGACTCTTCATAACCCCTTTTGGGATTTTCTTGGCAAAGATAGTGAAGTGGTCCGCCATTTTCTTCTCCAGCTCATTTTACAGATGGGGAAACTGAGACAAACAGGATTAAGTGATTAACCCAAGGTCACACAGCTAGTAAGTGTCTGAGGTCAGATTTGAACTCAGAAAGATCCTCCTGATTCCTAAACCTAGTGCTCTATCCACTATACCACCTAGCTGTCCTCAATTGTCCTATCTAGACTCCATCCACCCATTCACCCATCTATTCATCTATCTTTTATCTGCCAACTAATTTTTCAGATTAATTTCAGAGTGATGTCAGACCCAAGAAACTCTATTAATCATTGATGTTGAAAATAAATTTGCATTTATCTTCATGCAGAAGTTGGGAACTGTGAAAACCAGAATTTGTGAAATAGTTGGGCAGTGCCACATATACTCATTATGGTAAGACCCATCAGTCTTACATAGACCAGGAAAAGATTGTTTTTCATAATAAAAAAATCGCACTCTAGTAGAACAAAACACTTATTATGGCAGAATCATATTAGAGAACAAACACAAATTAATTAAAGTGTTAGGAACTAGACTTAAAAATCCCTTCTACAATCAACATTGTTTTGGTATCTTCATTAATTATATTCTCAGCTTTTTATAAAAGATATATTTGCATCATAATCAAGAGAGGTAGTATAAGGTAATGGTTATGAAACCTGCCTCCAAGTTAGGAAGACCAAAGTTCCCTATCTGATGCATATTGACTCTATGGACCCGGATAAATCGTGTAATTCTCAGTATTTTAGAGAACTTGTAATTGCAGAAAAAGGTGGAGATCTGTATTAGTGGAAAGAATTAATTTATCTGGGAGTTCCTAATGTCAATGGAATCACACAGGTGCACTTGCTCTCCTATCGGTTAGTTTTCATGCCTTTGAATACTGCCTTTTGGGAATCTTGACATCATTACTGAATACAAATAAGAGTTAAGCCTACAAAGAAATACCTGAGCTAATTTAGACCTATGTGACAGTGATGTTACAAGATACTCCCAAATGATTTTCTTGAGCTATCCCAGAAGAAATCACATTTCTCAAGATCACATGAAGAGACCTTCTCCCTTTCATTCGTCAGTTCTTACCCGGAGGATATCCCCAAACTCCGTCTGCAGGAGATCCTTCAGGGCTTTTTTGCTCAGTGCTGTTCCATCAGAATCACTTTTTGCATATTCCTTGTAAACTTCAATGATATTAATGATGCTTTTCAGTAGCTGAGGCATTTTTTTTCCCTGCAAATTTAAGTAAACCTGGAGGAATAAAACAGGGCAATCATGGAATCACTGGATTTGAGTTAAAGTGTTTCTCTGTTCTTAATTAGGTTTCAACTCCACTGTTCTAGACAGATAGTGTTGATTCTAGCCGTAATTATTTCCCTCTGAATAATTATTTTTATTTATTTATTTATACACCAGGAACTAGTTTTCTACTTTGGTCTTCAAAAGCATTTCACGCATGAATATTGTCTTTAGAAAAGAAAGCAGAAATATTAATAAAAGAGGAAGTATGGCATAACGGAGAAAGTACTAGACTAGAAGGCAAGAAGATATAGGTTCAATCCCTGCACAAATGCTTACTAGCTATGCCTTGGTTTCCTCAACCTTTCCAGTGCTAGCTCTATTACTGCCTCCCCCCCCATTTTATTTACACAGCACTTCAAAAACTTATGAAACATCATATACACATCCTGGGGAATAGCGAAGAAGTGACCAAGAGCAGGGTGGTAGGAAGGACACTGGATTCTGAATCACAAGATGTGGGATTAAATCCTATAATTGCCACTAACTTTCCACTTGGCCTTGGACAAATCACTTCATCTTTCTAGGACTCATGTAAGGGGATTGGATTATACCATCACTGAGGTACCTTCAAGCTCTAAATCCTATGAACCTGTGAATCTGCTTCAAGTTAATCTGTAGTCAATTCTTGGTTGTTCAACTTTTGATAAATTTGCAAAATATATTCTTCATTGGTACCATTAAAAAAACAGACAAAGAAATAAGACTTAACTTCTTTGGGTTTTAATTTTTTTCATCTGTAAAATGAGGAAGTTGGATTTAATAAGCCCTAAAATTCTTTTCACCTCCCAATCTGTGATTCTGTGAGAGGAATGTTAAATCAGCCTCTCTTGTTGCTCATAACCAGTTCTCTCTAAAAGTGAGCAACGCAGGAAGGTAAAAGATATGGGTGAAGAGGTTAGAAACTTTCACAGTCACACTTTTAAGGGAATTGTATGCACACATGTAAAACACATACATGCACAACAGATGCATATACATGCATATTAGCAATTAGAACAATGAAATGGGCATCTGACTTCCCCCAAGTTATACAGACAATCCATAGAGAAGACAGAAGTCAAACCCTCAAGTCATCCATTCCAACTCCATTATACCACTATTAAATATTGTTCCTTCGAAATGCTAAAGTCAGCACCTAATGATACAACCACCAGGTAGACATTCAGCTTAAGATATCACATTTTTAAATGGAGAATGTTATAAAAGTTAACTCAGCTCCCCTACGTGTAACACCTGTGAAAAGCATCTAAGAGATCATTCCTGGGAGGGCAACATTATGAGGACAGATACTTTGAAAAGAACTGACTTTTTGGTTAACTTTTTATTATAAAACAAATAAGTCACTTAAATCTCACCAATGTAGTAGAATCTCTCTCTCCCCCAAATGAACCTGTCAAGGCTCAGGCAGAAGCAGAGTTCTGTTAAAACAATCTATCAAGCAACTCTATTGGCCTATATATTTTGCCTTGGTTTACCTATTCTCTTTGTCATAATCAGCCTCTGAAACCCATAACTTGATAATCACTACAGTCACATTGAAGAAAACAAGGAAACACGGAGAGTACAAAAACATCACAAGATACAGCTATTGTACAGGGTGTCTTAACAATCTTGGAGCAGTCTTTAAGGTTAAAACTGCCCCACAAACCTTTGGAACACTGTATGTAATAGCCCTGAAGAAGACAGAGCTAAGCTAGAGTGCTCTCTAGGACTTAGTCTATAAATAACTTAACTTCCAAATCATACAAAGACAAATGAGGAGCCTCTGAAAAGGGGTCAGATTCCTGACTCCCTTGCCAAATGCATAGATCCCTACAAACATCTCCCCCGGGCTCAAAGCAAAGCATCACTAGGAAGAACAAGATCCCACAGAGTGGGACTTACCACTTCACCAGAGGAAGAAGTCAAGTGTTCGTTGACGAGGCTGGCAAGGGTACTGAGCATATGGGAGCAGGACCTTTTATAGGGGTTTTAATTGTGCCCTAGAGAGCCACTTAGGAAGGAGACACCCACTCTGTGGGATGTCCTGATTCATTCCCAACCAAGCCCAGCTCCACCTCTATCTCCACGAATGGTGTGTTTATCTCACCATATGCTCACGTAGCTGTTTAGCATGGGGTGCATAGCCCCTGCTTGGTATTCTGGGTGCTGGCTCCACCTAAGCATATGTGTGTGGGGTTGTGAATAGTTTCTTTATCCCGGTTTAGTTGAATGAGGAGATGTTTTACGAAGCAGTAACCTACAAACAATTGAAGTTCATGTTAGCCAGATTGCCTACAAACAATTGAAGTTCATGTTAGCCAGATTGTTAGAAGAAGCGACAAAAGTTAATCTTATACTTTGACATAAGATGGAATAACACAATTTGATTTCTCTACCTAAAGATTCCTGAAGTTAGTGGGAATCTGCACACGATTACTGCACTGCGATGGTTCTATTTCAAGCACTGCAGATGAGGAGTGAGTTTATTTGTACGTGTATAATATACATAGGCACACATCACACAAAATATATATATATATGTACACACATGCACATACACATGCACATATTTACATATGTAAATATGCTTTCCCAAAAGATATTCATGGAAGAACATTCATACTTTTTATTTCTAAGTCATCTCTCCAAGAATCCTTTATCAAACTTCAAAACACAGCTCAGCTGTGATCAGCTTTATGAATTTTTTCCTGAGTTGTCCAGTTATTAGCATTCCCCCTCTTGAAAATACTTTGTATGTAGTTGGTATTTATTTATTTATATGCCTGTTTCTCCTATATTCCTCCTAGGAGAATGTAGGTCCTTGAAGGGCAGGGACTCTTTATCTTTGTATCTCTAACATCAAGAACTCTAGTGTCTTGCATCTAGTAGGTTTTTAAGAAATGCTCATTGACTTCTTATAGCAATGGCAAGTTGTCTTGAAGGTGATATTATTATTATTTTTTCTAAAACATTCATAAAGGGAACTTGAAATTGGGGAATTCTAGTTTTGGAAAAATCACATAAAAAGCTTAGTTTTTCTTATGTCATTAGCATACGAATGCCTCTGGGGGAATAAACTTGGTGTAATGCATTACTGCAGAGATAGTCATCATACTGGACCTAAGTTGCTAATGATTATGACACCTAAGCACTTTAGTCTGTTGCTCTTCTAAGAGACTCATTAAGGTAATAGGTCATTCTTTCCCATTATGTCCGTCAGGACTTTCTCAACATGGGCTAGGATTTGCAAATTGAAATGTTGTTTTATGGTAAAGAAATGGATTTTATTTTTGTTTATCAGTACTTCCTCCCTGTTCATTTCAGAGCCTCTGAAGCACTGGGGCATGAAAGCTTTATGGAGACCATTAAATGATTCAGCTGTGGTGGGACAGATCAGTTCCTCCTTTTGTCCTGTAGAAGTCATTGACTTTATAAAGGTTTGACAATTTCAATGGCATCTTGGAGTGGGTGAGCTTTGGAGAAGCAATATCCCAGGACTTGAAATGTAGTTTTTTGGTGTGCAAGTTGGTCAGAATGATACAGAATTTAGTTTTGTTTGCTGGCTTATTCAGCATCAGTCCAACTAAATAATAAAGCACCAAGTCATTTGGAAATGAAAGGAAGCAGTAAGATTCTAGCAGGGGTAGCTCGATAGTGAACAAGGGTAGCAGTTGCTTCCTTGTGCCCTGAGCTCTGTGACCTTAGGGATTTTTTGGAGGGTCTAGGATGACTAGTTATAAATTAACCATTGGGATACAGTGCATATTTAGTCTTGGGAACAGCAACTATGCTTTTTGCTTTGGCACTCCTTGGCATCACTCTCATAATAAACCATAAATCCAATAGACATGGGAACTGTTCTTCCGGTTTTCTTAGAACATCTGCTTGAACCCTGACTTTTCTTAGGTAAGAGTAGCTTTTTGTCTTCTAAGTTGTATGTATTTCATTAAGACCAGTTTCATGTGCTGGCATTGCGTTTCCTTTTAATTCTATCCATTTGTATTTGTTCATGATCCACTGGGGATGCCCAACTCCATTTGGATACTTGGGTTATGTTTCTGGTTCTATGACCAGAGTGCTATGAACTGACTTGGTCTCCTTGTGATTAGTATACCCTCCAAAGAGTTGGGGAGTAATTGGGTTCTCTGAATGGAATTATATCATTTGCTATATTTAAAGGATTGCTGATAAAGCTAAACAAATATGGGGGTAGGTAAGAGCCCAGCCATGCTTTTGAACAACATATAAGAGAGTGGCTGAAGTGACATTGGTTTTACCTTGGAGACCTCATGTTTTTTCAAAATAACCACAGATCTTAATGTCCCACTGATGGGCATTTTTTATGGTTATTTAAACTTAAGGAATTGAGTTCACTATGGATTCGGTAGCAAGGTTTCTGTTGAAAACCTATATGAATAGCAAAACACCTTCATTCTCTTTATCATGCCCTGCTTCACTGGTGGTTTCAAATGTTTTGGAGTTTTATTTTCTAAAACAAGGTCGGATGTTCTCTAACAAAGCAGTCCTTACAGTTCCATAAATCAAATACCTACTTAACATGGTGTAATTATTAAGCAAAGACATCCTTTTAAAAGGAAGACCTGTGGTGAGATTTGAAAATGGAGATAATTTTGGTTGTTTTCTAGCTCCCTGGGAGGTCTGCAGATTGTGGAAAATTGTCAAGCAAGGACAAATTGGTTCAGTATATTCTTATGTAAGGGTGATTGGTAATCCTTAGAATCACTTAGTTCAGACTAATCTTGGTTTGTCAACAAGAGTGGAGATTTTTATCAACGTATCTCCACATTCTTTATTAGCAAACACATTTATCCTTGTTTTTATACAGAGGGAGATGGAGGCACCAGGAGGTCAGAGAGCATTATGGATTTGGGACAAGGAGTGAAGACCAAGCATTTTAGCCTCCAGGTGTTCATGAGTTGTCTCTCAAACCAAGGGTCAAAGGCTAGCCTATCCATAGCACAAAGCAATTGGGTTTTTATTATTGCAGAGATGCTAAGAAGAGGAAATGAAATTTGCATCACCTAAACTGCTCCCCGTATTTCCTAGCCACCCAAGAATTTAGTATTTGCATGCTCTTTAGATAAAGACAGTGGAAAATGTACCAGATTTTTGTAATAAAAATCCTGGGGTTGACTTTGCTACTTATAACCTGTATTACCTTAGGGGAGTGACAAATTTTATGGGCCTCAGATTTCTTTTTATCTGTAAAATGAGGGGTTTGGGCTGGCTGACCTCTGAAGGGCCTTTCTAGTTCTATATTTGTGAATCTTGTGAGAGTAAGCAGGGATATGGTGGTTTTGTGTTTTTGCATTAAAATAATTCATCAGCTAAGTTAAGTTCCTCTAATCTTTATCTCATTCCTCCATTTTCCCCTTCATGTAGCCAACAAAAGAAGACACCAAATCCAAGACATTGTAGGATCCCATTAAATTTAGGTGCTAGATCTGCATTCCAAACTGAGAAACTAAATGGGGATAAAGGGGACACTCCGTTTGGTTTCTTTTGTGTGTTGAACTTCTTCGTATCCTAAGTTTGAAGATGAACTCTGAAGGAACCTTGCTCTTGGAAATGCTGAAGGAAGCATCAATCAGTGCAAAGTCAGATGATTTGAAGGAAGTCATCATGGGAAGGAAGACATTCTTTTTTTTTCTGAGCCACTCTAAGGCATTGGGAGAGAAACAAAGGTGGCTATTTCTTTGAGTTCCTAAACACTGAACTTAAGTTTCAGGTTTTCTTACTTCTTATTTCCTTCCTTACATCTGACCTCCATACTTTTACCTGTGCTCTTTCTACCTTCCTGTTTCTCTTCCTGGACAGTCCCCAACCTACATTCTCTGAGGCTCAAGACCTAGTGCCCTTTACAGGGAACTTTCCCTTCTCAATCCATTATTGACAAAACACAA
>JAQQSW010014529.1:0-12087 GCA_028646575.1 Pseudocheirus occidentalis | reverse complement strand
GATGCTGGTGGCTCATACTTCAAAAAGAGACAGGGACAGGGTAGAGAACAGAACAAGGGGGGGGAGGGATAGGAAGGAGGGACATATGATCACTGTCACAATATGTCCACTATGAAGATGTCCTGTATAATCACACATCCACAGCTTGTACTGAATTGGTTGTCCTTCCAGTGGGGGTGAGTGACAAGGGAGGAACCGAAAGAATCTAGAATTTAAAGCTTTGCAATACCTGCAACTAGGAATCAAAATATACAGAGGCTGGGATAGGGAGATCCTCCCTGCCCTACCAGAAAGTTAGAGAGCAGATCGGGGAAGGGGCTCTACAGTGGAATCACTGTTTTGGGGTTGGGGCAGGGGAAAGACGGGGAGAAAATTTGTAATTCAAAAATCTCATGAAAATGAATGATGTAAACAAGAAAACAAATAAAATTTATTACATTAAAAAAAGAATGTATATCTGCTTCTTGGGTGCAGAAGTATTGAGATTCTCAGGGTGAAGCCAGGGAGTAAAAACTGCCTTGGGAGAACTGAATTCGGCAAAGAACTCTGGCTTCTTTGGAGTCAGAGTACCTGGGTTCAGATGCTGCTTCTGAGGCTTAGTGCCTGTGTGACTCTGGGCAACAACTTCACCCTGTTGGGCCTCAGGTGCTTGTTATCCAGCTTGGAAGATACCAGAGAGGTCACCAGAGATACTGGGATGATGTTTGTTCCCTTCCCTGATGCTGGTCTCATAGCAACAGCTGCTTGTTTTGCGTGTATTTCTGTGCATACTCTTCTGTAGTTGGCATCTATATTTCTCTTTTTTTGGTTCTGGCTCTGCTTATGTCAGTATCTGCATCTCAATGTCTGACTTTGTTTTGTTCTCTACCTTTCAATATGTAAATATACACAGAACCTGTGTGGCAGGTGTGTGCATTTCTGGGTATCTCCTGATATTTTGTCACACCTTGTTGGCAGTCTAGAATAAATCTGGGAACAAACCCTCTCTTTCTCCTTGCCTGATAATGGAGGATGGATAAGGAGGTAGCTTGAGTGCCAGCAACTCAGGATTTCAGGTATCCTTGGTAACAAACAGTTACCATAGCAACACATGATTGGAAGTAGCAAGTGCAGCTTTGCTGAATACTAAATTTTTGCCTCTAGGGAGATTATATCCCACCAGTACTGGCGTGGCTCTTGATTTGGATTTCAGCTGGAAATCATGGTAAATGCCTATCCTACTCCCTGCTCTTTGAACAAGTCAGGGGCAATCATCCTGGTGCCCAGTGGTTATCACTGGGGACTCCAATGCCTGTTTATCCTTTCACATTTACACAGATGAAATGATTCACCTCATCAATAATTTTTTTGTGATTGGGCCAAACCAGTTAAAAGTAGCCCCTAGCATTATTGGTCTTAAAAAGTTCACTTATACTCCCTGGCAAGGGAAAATTTTCTTTTCTTTTCCTTTTTGTCACTTATTAATATCTCAAAGTTGATTCCAGAGTACCCCAGTATGCCTGGGGTATGTGAAATCGGTATTGCTGTGCTGATTCAGATCTGCTGAAAGGTTGTACTAATGGATGATTAGTTGAAGGAGTCTACCTTTGGGCACAAATGCCCCCAGAGCTGCTCTTGGGTAAACAAGGGCTGGGAAGGGGGCATAAAGTCTGACTGTGTGTCTCTGAAAAGAGAAAATTGCCTGGGCTGATGAAGAGAAGGAGTTGGGAGTAGCCTTGACTTGAAATCTGCAGAGGAAGAGTGGTTGGGCAAATTAATCCTTGTGAGTGTCAGCCCAAGCCAGTGGTGCAGTAGGGGAGGGGAAAAGGCTGGGAGAGCTATGAGGAGCTTCAGCTGCCAGGGTTGCAGGCCTAGAATCATGGAATCTTCCAATCATAGATCCCCAGAGTTGGAGGAGAATGCAGATGCCTCCCCCCACTCCCCCAGGCCTGAGCACCAATCCTTTGTACAGCATTCAGGATTCGTGGGCAGGGTAAAGCTCTGGAGAACTGAGTTCTTTCCTCCTGAGGCAGCCTCTTCCACTTGCAGTGTCACAGAAGAAGAGCAGTGGTTTCAGCCTAAACCCCTTCCTTCCTTCCAGCTAGAGCAGTGGTCATCAACCCCTTTGGGGTCAAATGACCCTTTCACAGGGTTCACATAAAGGGAAAACACACATTTCCTTTGGTCTTAGGAACCTCCTCTATCTGTCTCCAGGCAGGTTCGCCCACATGCAGACACGCCCACATACCACTATTAAAGGGTCGAGGCATTAGGAAGGCTGAGAACCACTGAACTAGAGAGAACCACTGAAAAAAGCCTCTCAATTCCATCTCCCTACTATAGAGGACTAAAAGTGGCATCTCTGGGTATCAGGGCAGCCTGTCCACAGGGATCCATCCTAGGACCCAGTTTTAAAAGGGATGTCAGATGTCAAGTGAAATGTCATGGTTCCCCAGGTTTCTAACGTTCCAACCTTAGAAAGTCAGGGCAAGAATTCCAAACAAGGTCCTGAGACTCAAATCCCAGTCTTCCATCCCATATATATATATATATATATATATATATATATATATCCCACTTATATCCATATATATATCCAGTCTTACATGGCAGCTGTCTGTCACTTCAGAAAGTGGAGGAAGAAGCAGATAGGCTTAAATAAGTTCCAGATGTAGAGGATCTTTTTACATGGGAAATTTTGACCAGTAATTGAACTGGGGAGGTGGAAGTGGGTGTGTTGTAGAAAAGGCCCTCTTCTCCAAGAGATCCACAGTGCCCTCCTGTACCAGGACTTAGAATTCAATCAGGCCAGGCAGGGAGGTTGCAGGCAGAGTGGTTAAAGTGTGTGTGTGTGGGGGGGGGTTGGTCACAAGTAGCCTGGGAGCTCAACCCTGGCTTTCTGAATGAGGTACTGACTTCCAGAGAATCCTGTCAGGGAGAGTAGGGAGGTGGAATTGGAAGTTCATAAATGTAAAGTGGAAAAAGGCCCTTGGAGATGATCTTAACCCCAGAGAGAAGGAGGAGCTTGTCAATGGCATTCACTGACTATTTAACAGATAATGATATCCCATCAATGAAGTTACAAATAATTGGTGTATCCTTGGAGAAGGAACATTGATCATTTTATTTTAGTTAAATTGAGAATATCAAGTAGAATTAACTGTATTTTATACTGAATAAGAGTCTTCATTGTTGTTTCTCTAAAATTCTGTTATTTAGAACATTCTTGACTATGACTGTACATGGCTTTAAAACAAGCTCCCTATTTGAATCCCTCCTTATTGATGAGTTAGAGAACGTATCTTATTTTTATGGATTTGACTCAGTTCTGACATAGTTGGGAAAGGAGGTACTCATCAGAGAAACTTGATATATATCTTTTGGTATTCGTCATCTGTGATATAGTTTCCTGATCATTTATTTAAATTAGGTCTACTTTTGCTTTGTCCAAAATTTGGACTTCTTTTTTTCACTTCAGCTAAAGCATAGAAGATTCTTCTCCAATTCCTTATTTTATCTCTATCCTCTGTCTCTGTCTCTCTTCCTCTCTCCTTTTCCCCCTTAAAAGGCCTATTTTGCTTCTAACACTGCATCCCTTAATCTGCCATTATTCTTGTCATCTCCTACCCCTTTCTCTTTTCCCTTTCTCCTATTTCCCTACTAGGTAAATAATATACACAATTGGGTGTGTGTGTGTATATATATATAGTCTTCCCTCTTTGAATCAATTCTGATCAGTGAGGTTCAAACATTGCCCACTATCGCCCTCCCATTTTCCCAATCACTTGTAGAAGGTTTTCCTTGCATACTCTTTTAGGTTAAGAAATTTCCCCCTTTCTATTTCTCTCTTCTCCCTTCTCACAATACTTCCCTCATTCTTACTCTTTCATCTTTTGTTGAGAGCACCCCAACGTAATCAACTCATAGCCATGGTCTCCATGTTGACACAGTCCACATATTGATAAAGATCTTGAGTTACAGGTATCATCTTCACATATAGGTGTGTAAATAATTTAAACTTACTGTGTCCCATATGATTTCTCTTTCTTGTTTATGTTTTTTTATGATTCTTCTAGAGTTTTGTGTTTAGGAATACTTAAAATTTCTCTGTTTCAGGGTGGAGCCAAGATGGTAGAATGAAAGCAGGGAATTTTTTATTGATGTGTATCCCCTAAATTTCCAATTATTAGCCATTACACAAAGAGCTCCTATAAATAATGTTGTACATGTGGGTTCTTTTCCCATTTTTATGATCTCTTTGAGATACAACCCTAGAAGTGTTATTGCTGGGTCTAAATGTATGCCCATTTTTCTAGCACTTTGGGCATAGCCCCAAATTGCTCCCTGAAATTTTGGATCAGTTCATAACTCCACCAACAACACATTGGTGCTCCAATTTTCCTACATCTTCACCAGCATTTATCATTTTCCTGTTTTGACATGTTAGTCAATCTAATAGGTGTGATGTGGTATCTAAGAGTTGTTTTGATTTGCACTTCTCCAAATCAATAGTGACTTAGAGCATTTTTATATGAGTATAGATAATTTTAATTTCTTCATCTGAAAACTGCCTCTTTATATCATTTCCCCATTTATCAATTGGACAATGACTTATATCCATATAAATTTGACTCATTTCTCTATGTATTTTAGAAATGAGACCTTTATCAAAGATGCTCATAAATTTTTCCCCATTACTCTGCTTCCCTCCTAATATTGATTGTATTGGCTTTGTGCAAAGCCTTTTCATTTTTAAAACTGGTAATTTGGTTTCCTTTATTTTTTTCTCAAATAACAAATGGTTTATTTATTTTATTGCTTTTTTAATAAAACCAACTCAGTTTTATTTATGAGTTTATTTTAATATTTTTACTTTAAATGTTGTTAGTCTCACCTTTGATTTTCAGTTTTTCCATTTTGGTGTTTAATGAGAAATTTTTTTATTTCTTCTTTTTCTATGTTTTTAAAATTTCAGGTCCAGTTCCTTGATTTAGAGCATTTAGAGATATATAATTTCTCTAAGTACCGCACTGGTAGCATCACACTATTTTTGGTATTTTGTCTCATTGTTGGCATTCTCTTTAATGAAACTACTGTTTTCTATGATTTGTTCTTTGAATATTCATTCTTCAGAATTATATTATTTAGTTTTTTGTTAATTTTAAAGTCTTTCCACACCATATATTGAATGTCATTTTTATCACACTGTGGTCTATGTGAGGATGTATTTAAGATTTCTTTTTCTCCATTTGGTTATGAGGTTTTTATACTTAAATAAATGATAAGGGGGCATAATTTTAATGGGATATACGGTCTTACATGCCCATTAATAGGTCTCACATGGAGTCCATTAAGGGAAGCTTGCTTAAAAGATGTTTCCTTGTAGGAAGGCTTTCACACCTTTTGCTAATTTTAATTGAGTACTGAGTCTATATGGTTGTGATGCCTTCTGGCTCTGAGAAGTGTATAAATACTCTGAGATGGTATTTTACTTTGGGTGCTCCCTTATGAGAAGGACCTTGTGATTTCCTAGTCGAGATTTTGAGTATCTGATATGTTCTGAGCTCCAGAACTGCTCAGCTATAAAGGCTCTTTCTATCCAGGGATGTATGTAAAGTGTATGGTAATATTGCTTTGATTCAGGCAATTGGATCCCCCTCTACTGGTATTTATTTCTCTGCTTCTGTTTTCTGACTTTTCCCTTGAACTAGTGAATGTAATTAAAAGATTATTGACCCCTTAAACAGCTGTCTTTCCTACCAAAGCAGATCTAAGTACCTGTGCTAGCAGCCATCCTGGACGTGCCAGTGTGGTTGCTGCTATAGGTGGGAGAGGAGCCAAGAGAGTTTAATAGAAGAAGGGACTTGCTTAAGATCTCCCCCAAACCTTTCTAAATACCTGTAAAAATAACTCTAAAGAAGTTCTAGAGCAGCAGATCCCACAAAATGACAAAATGAGAGAAATTCCAGTCCAATACAGCCTGGAAGGTAGAGAGAAAAGATCTCTTGCACCAGGCTGAGAAAAGAGCACAGTTTATTGTAGGCCATACCAGCACAAACAAGACCTCCAGGCAAACCTGGATCAGGTCTCAGAGTACAGAATCACTGGCAGCTGTCACAGTTTCCAGAATTCTTAACCAATAAATGCCAAAAACAACTTAGAAGTTCAGTGGGAAAGGTCTGTCAGACCAGCATGAAAGAGGTACATGGTCTAGCCCCAGCATGAGGGCAGCACACTATAGTACAGGGACAGAAGGTAGGGAGGTGAACATTAAATGAACTTTATTCTCATTGGTCTTGGTTCAAGAAGGGATTAACATAATCAATTAAGTTTAGGATTCTAATGTGAAAAGACACAAAAATGCGTTATAGTAGGGGGAAAGGAAGGAGGTAGAAGAGCAATGTATAAAATTTACTCTCATTGGTTTGGGTTCAAAGAGGAATAATATACTTGGTTTAGTATAAAAATCAATTGTGCCTTACAGGTGGTAGGAGCAGAAAGGAAGAAAAAGGGATTTAGAAAGGAGAGAAGAAGTCATAAGGGAAAAGGGTTAGTAAAAGGAGTGGGGTGCATAGGGAGGGAATACTGAGGGAGGCAGTGGTCAAAAGGAAAACTCTTAATGAAGGGAAGGGAGCCAGGAAAAATAAAAGCATAAACAGGGGAGGGAATATGATGGAGGGAAAGACACAGATACTAATAATAACTGTGAATGTGAAATGTGAATGGGATGGACTCTCATAAAACAGAGGCAGATAGCAGAATTGATTAAAAACCATAATCCTACAGTATGCTGTATAGAAGAAACACATTTGAAACAGGGGGATATACACAGGGTAAAAGTAAAAGCCTGGCGCAAAATATATTTTGCTCTGGCTAAAGTAAAAAAAAAAAGCAGGGGTAGTAATCCTTATCTCAGATAAAACAAAAGCAAAAATAGATCTAATTAAAAGAGATAAGGAGGGTGCAGAGCCAAGATGTCAGAGTAGAAACAGGACTTCCATAGGACTCTGGCTTCCATCTCCTCCAATACATGCAAAAATGACGCTAGACAAACTTCAGAGCTACAAAACCCACAAAGTGTGAGAGAAACAAATCTCCTACTGAAGGAAGACCAGAAAGCTAGCAGGAAAGATCCATCACAGTACACTGGGAGCCGAGCACAGCTGACTTTTTAGCCCCAGGGTGGCCCCAACCAGCTGGAGTAGATTTCAAGGGAGTAAATCACCAGAAACTATAGAGTTTTACAGACTTCTCAATCCACAAATGCCAAAGACAAAGTAAAATGTCAGCATGGAACTTTGTTTGAACAGGGGGAGTTTGGTCTGGCCAAAGCGTGGCTGCTTCTGGAGCTCCTGGCCTGCAGATTGTAAGGGGACCAAGTGACCATCCAGAGGGTAATCACTCTTGCCTTCAACTGCTTGGATCTGGACCATGGATTTGACTGGTGGTCCTGGGGTGTGTGACCAGTGAGCCAGAGCATATGGGGGCTATAGAAAGAGAGCTCATCTAATAGCTCTTGGAGCTACAAAAACCCTAGCAATTTGGAACATAGCTCTCTTCATTTTGGAAGCAGAGTTCTACTGTGGCAAAGAGCTCAAAAGTCAAGTAATTGATTGCCAATATGAGCAAGCAATGGAAGCACAAACAGGTGATAGAATTCTTTTTGGGGGACAAAAAGGATCAAGGCATGGAGTGGTAGAAAGGCAGCAAAGTCAGACCTCCTGCATCAAAATCCTCAACGAAAAATATGAACTGGTTACAGACCATAGAGTAGCTCAAGGAGGATTTTGAAAATCAAGTAAGAGAAGCAGAGGAAACATTGAGAAGAGAAATGAGAATGATGCAGAAAATAATGCAAAGCAAGTCAACAGCTTGCTAAAGGAGACTCCAAAACTACTGAAGAAAATAACAGCTTAAAAAACAGACTAACTCAAAAGACAAAAGAGGCCCAAAAAGCCCAATGAGAAGAATGATTTAAAAAGCCAAATTTGCCAGATGGAAAAGGAATTTCAAAGACTCATTGAAGAGAATAACTCCTTCAAAATTAGATTGGAACAAATGGAAGCTACTGACGTTATGAGAAATCAAGATACTGTGAAACAGATCCAAACAAATAAAAACCAGAAGGCAATGTGAAATATCTCTTTGGAAAAACCACTGACTTGAAAAATAGATCCAGGAGAGACAATTTAAAAATTATTGGACTACCTGAAAGCCATGATAAAAAAGAACCTAGAAATAATCCTTCAAGAAATTCTGAAGGAAAATTGCTCTGATATTTTAGAATCAGAGGGCAAAATAGAAATTGAAAGAATGCACAGATTGCCTCTTGAAAAAGATCCAAAAAAGAAAACTCTAGGAATATTATAGCCAAATTCCAGAGTTCCCAGGTCAAGGAGAAAATACCATAAGCAGTCAGGAAGAAACAATTGGAGTGTTGTAGAAACACAATCAGGATAACACAAGACCTAGAAGCTTCTACATTAAGGTATAGAAGGACTTGGAATATGATATTTCAGTGGTCAAAGGAGCTAAAACCAAGAATCACCTACCCAGCAAAATTGAATAATCCTACAAGGAAAAATATGGTCATTCAATGAAATAGAGGACTTTCAAACATTCTTGATGAAAAAAACCTGAGCTGAAGAGAAAACAACTTGACTTTAAAATACAAGTAGCAAGTAAAGCATGAGATGGTAAACAGGAAAGCAAAATCATAAGGAACTTATTA
The DNA here is from genome assembly GCA_028646575.1 of Pseudocheirus occidentalis. NCBI lineage: Eukaryota > Metazoa > Chordata > Mammalia > Diprotodontia > Pseudocheiridae > Pseudocheirus > Pseudocheirus occidentalis. The sequence continues at coordinate 3,377 of JAQQSW010014529.1, read as the reverse complement.
AAGTTGAACTATTTACATTCCTACATGGAAAAACAGCAACAATAATTCATAAGACTTTTCTCAGTATGAGAATAGCTTAAGGGAATAAGAAAGGTTATGATAGAAGGGAGGGCAGATTGGCAGAGAGGGTAGTTAGAAGCAAGCATTGTTGAGAAGTGATAAGGTCAAGGGAAAAAGTGGAATAAATGGGGGTGGGATGGGATAGAGGAAAATATAGTTAGTCTTCCACAAAAAGCTATTTATTAGGGCAACTATACATGTACAATCTATATTGAATTCCTTGTCTTCCCAGTGGGGGTGGGTGAACAGGAAAGAGGGGAAGAAAGTCTGGAACTCAAAGTTTTAAAAACAAATGTTTAAAATTGTTTTTACATGTAATTGAGAAATAGGAAATACAGGTACTGGGGCATAATAACCCTTCTTGCCATACTAGAAAGTTAGGGAGGTGAAGGGGAAGGATATAAGAGAAAACAGATTAGGGGGAAGGGGTATTCAGTAGGCTTGATATTTTGGGGTGGTAGGGAGGGGAAAGAAGGGGAGAGAAAAGCTGTAACTTAAAGTTTTGTTGAAATGAATGCTGAAAACTAAAAATAAATTAATTAATTTTAAAAAGAGATAAGGAAGGAAATTATATCCTACTAAAAGGCACCATTGAGAATGAAGCAATATCATTACTAAAAATATATGCACCAAGTGGCAGAGCATCTAACTTCCTAGAGGAGAAGTTAAGGAAGATAAAGGAAGAAATAGATAGCAAAACTATACTAGTGGGAGACCTCAATCTCCTCCTCTCTGAACATGATAAATCTAACCTCAAACTAAACAGGAAAGAAGTTAAGGAGTTGAATAGAATTTTAGAGAAGGTAGATATGATAGACCTCTGGAGAAAACTGAATGGGGATAAAAAGGAATATACAATTCTCAGTGGTACATGCACATACACAAAAATTGACCTTGTACTAGGGCATAAAAACCTCACAACTCAGTGTAGAACGACAGAAATATTAAATGCATCCTTACCAGATCATAATGCAATAGAAACTATATGTAATAAAGGGCCATGGAAAAATAAACTAAAAACTAATTAGAAACTAAATAATTTAATTCTAAAGAATGAGTGGATCAAGCAAGAAATTATAGAAACACTCAGTAACTTCATTCAATGTAATGACAATAATGAGAACAACATACCAAATCTTGAGGGATGCAGAAAAAGCAGTTCTTAGGGGAAGTTTTATATCTCTGAATGCATTCATGAATAAAGTTGAGAAAATGGAGGTTAATAAATTGGACATGCAACTGGAAAAAGCTATCAGAAGAACAGATTGAAAATTCCCAATTAAATACTAAATTAGAAATAATGAAAACCAAAGGAGAGATTAATAAAATTGAAATGAAGAAACTATGGAATTAATAAATAAAATGAAAAGCTGTTTTTTACGAAAAAACTCCAATAAAATCGATAGACATTTATTTAATATTATTGAAAACAGAAAGAAGAAAACCAAATTACAAATACTGAAAATGAAAACAGGGAATATACCTCCAATGAAGAGGAAATTAAAACAATAATTAGGAATTATTTTTGCCCAATTGCATACACATAAATTTGACAGTCTTAATGAAATGGATGAATATTTACAAAAATATAAGTTGCCCACATTAACTGAAGAGGAAGTAAATTATTTAAATAATCCTATCACAGAAAAAAAAAACCCAAGCAAACATGAATAAGCGATCTATGAACTCCCTAGGGAAAAAATCTCCAGGGCCAGATCAATTTACTAGAGAATTCTAACAAGCATTTAAAGAAAACTTGATTTTATTATTTCACAAACTATTTGAGAGAATTGGAGGAGTCCCATCAATTTTTTTATGACACAAATATGGTGGTAATATCTAAACTGGGAAGAGACAAAATGGAGAAATAAAATTATAGACTAATTTCCCTCATGAATATAGATGCAAAAAATTAAATAAAATATTAACAAAAAGTCTACAGCAAATTATGAGGAGAATAATACACTTTGATCAGTTAGGATTTATTCCAGGAATGCAACGGTGATTCAATATTAAGAAAACTATCAGTTTATTCCCTCTTCAGTTAGTCTAGGTAACTTTTATTTTTGTAAATATTCATCCATTTCACTAAGATTGTCAAATTTATGTGCATACAATTGGGCAAAGTAATTCCTAATTATTGTTTTAATTTTCTCTTCCCTGGAGATAGATTTGCCCTTTTCATTTCTGATATTCATAATTTGGTTTTCTTCTTTCTTTTTTTTGTCATATTGACTAAAGGTCTATCAGTTTTGTTGGCTTTTTTCATAATACGAACTCTTAGTTTTATTTATTAATTCAATTGTTTTCTTGAATTCAATTTTATTAATTTCTCCTTTGGTTTTCATTATTTCTAATTTACTACTTTTTTCTTTTTGAATTATTTTGTTTTCTTGTTTACATCATTCATTTCCACTAGATTTTGAATTACAAATTTTCTCCCTGTCTTTCCCCTACCAACAACCCCAAAACAGCCATCCCACTGTAAAGCCCCTCTCCCAATCTGTTCTCTCTTATGTCCTCCTCCATTGCCCCCCTAACTTTCTGGTAGGGCAGGATGGGTGTCCCTACCCCAGTGCCTGTATATCTTAATTCCCAGTTGCATGTAGTTAATAATAATAATAATGTTAATAACAATAATAATAGTAATAAATATATATTAACATTTTATTATACGACTTTAAATTCTAGATTCTTTCAGTTCCTCCCTCATCACCCACCCGCAATGGAAGGACAAGACATTCAGTACAGGCTGTACATGTGTAATTATGCAGGACATCTCCACAGTGGACATATTGTGAAAGTTTGATTATATGTCCCTCCTTCCTATCACGCCACCACCTTGTTCTATTCTCTATCCTGTCCCTGTCTCTTTACAGAAGTGTGTGCTTCTAGTTGCCTTCCCCCTCCCCCACCTTGCCCTCCCCTCCATCATCCCACCTCTCAACCCCATCCCCCCTACTCTCCTGTGTGGTAAGATAGCCAGTTAGAGTATATGTCATTCCTTCCCTAAGCCAAATTCAATGAGGGTAAAGTTGACCCTTTCCCTTTTGCCTTCCTGTTCTTCCCCTCCATTGTAACAGTTAGCCCTTGCATCTTCTATATGGGATGATTAACCCCATTCTGTCTCTCCCTGTCTTCTCTCATTCTAATCCTCTCCCACCTCAGAATTTCACCTTTTAAAGTATCATCCCCTTCTATTCAATTGATTCCGTGCCCTCTATGAACTCATATACACATATACTCAGATATGTATTCATACACATATATACCCTCCTACATAGACATATGTGTAGGTATATGTAGATATACATTCA
>JAQQSW010014528.1:0-12088 GCA_028646575.1 Pseudocheirus occidentalis | reverse complement strand
CACCTCTTCAAAAAGATCCCCAAAAGAAAACTCCTAGAAATGTTATTGCCAGGTTCCAGAATACCAAGTTAAATGAGAAAATATTACAGGCTTATAAGAGAAAACAATTTGAATACTGTGGAAGCACTATTAGGATAACCCAAGGTCTGGCAGCTTCTACACAGAGGGATCTAAGGGTCTGGAATATGATGTTTTGAAGATTAAGGGAGGTGGGATTAAAACCAAGAATCTACTACCCAGCAAAATTGAGCATATTATTCCAGGGGAAAATATGGTAATCATGAGGTGGAGGACTTTCAAGCATTCTTGCTGATAAAACCAGAACTGAACAGAAAATTTGACAATCAAACAGAGGAAGCATGAGAAGGTAAACAGGGGAAAGAAATTATAAGGAACTTATCAAATTTGAATCATTTACATGCCAATATGGAAAAACGATAATAGTAACTTATGAAACTTTTCTCAGTATGAGGATAGGTGAAGGGAATACAAATGGATATATATGTATAATTACACATGTGTCTATATAGGAGGCTATATATGCATATGAATACATATCTGAGCATGTGTATATATGGGTATATAGAGGGCATAGGATCAATTGAATATGAAGGGATGATACTTTAAAAGGAAAATTCTGAGGTGGGAGAGGACTAGAATGAGAGGAGACAGGAAGAGACAAAATGGGGCTAATCATCCTGTGTGGAAGAGGCAAGGGTAACTGTTACAACTTTACTTTCATTTACTCTCATTGAATCTGGTTTAGGGAAGAAATGGCATAAACTCTAAACTGGGCATCATGCCACACAAGAGAGTAGGGGGCGTGGTGATGAAAGGCAAGATGATGGAAAGGAGGGCAGGGTCTGGTGGAGGATTGCTGGATGCTCAAACTTCAATAAAGGGACAGGGTAGAGAACAGAATAAGGGGGTGGAGGGATAGGAAAGAGGGACATATGACCACTGTCACAATATGTCCACTATGAAGATGAACTGTATAATTACACATTCACAGCCTGTATTGAGTTGGTTATCCTTCCAGTGGAGGTGGGTGACAAGGGAGGAATTGAAAGAATCTAGAATTCAAAGCTCTGCAATTCCTGCAGCTAGGAATTAAGATATACAGGGGCTGGGGTAGGGAGACCATCCCTGCCCTACCAGAAAGTTAGAGAGCAGACCAGGGGAGGGGCTCTATAGTGTGATTGCTGTTTTGGAGTTGGGGTAAGGGAAAGATGAGGAGAAAATTTGTAATTCAAAAATCACATGAAAATGAATGATGTAAACAAGAAACAAATAAAATTTACTACATAAAAACATTCATCAATATGATGATTTTGTTAAGACCACATAGAAAGTCATGCATTTAAATTTAGACTGGTTGATTATTGAAGTTATTTCTTCCTAAATTGCATAATATCCTATTAAATGCAGCCATATGTAAAGGTAATGGATGCTGTCAAGCGCACAATACTTACATAATACAATTTTAACCCAATGGCCTTGAAAAAAAGTGAAAATATATATTGTCTCTAACATTATTGGAAAATGTGATTAAAGAGATCCTCAAGTATATGTATTGACCCACTGATGTTAGACATGTTCATACTGGTATCCCTCAAATAGCTTGCTTAGCTAAGATTAGGTGTCAGACTCTTAACTTTACTATATCCAGCAGCAATGAAATTTATAAGGTGCTTTTTCTTTTAGAAGCCATAAAACTACCGATTACAGACAACTTTGGCTGAAGCATTTAATTTTGTCATATCCAGTGGTGTGACATCTGATACATATGTGTATATATGTGTATATATGTGTGTGAACATATATATATATATATATATATATATATTCAACAGATTCCTTGTATTATTAGAACTACTTTTTCTTTTTTAAACTTTCATAATGCTAAGTTCCATTAAGGTAAAGGATATTTTCCAATCAAGATATTTGGCATTCATTCAAAGTCAAGAAAAAAAACTACTAAAATTACATATCTATGTTAGCAGTGGAGAAACATGCTATAGTAGAAAGTTGGAACTTAGAAGGCTAAGGACCTGGGTTTCAATTGTTTCATGCTAGGTCCACTTATTTGTTATATGACTTTGTGTGTATTATCTATCCTCACAAATCCCGAGTCTCTTAATCTGTAAAAATATAATTACATTTGTACTGGCTATTAAAGAGATTTATTGTAAGGATCAAATGATACTGTCATTATTGAGTGCTAGGACTGAAATCAGAAAGACCAAACTTCAAATTTGACCTTAGGTGTTAATTAGTGTCACCTTGGGCAAGACACATAACCTCTTCTTCCTCAGTTTCCTCATCTATAAAACAGGGAGAGTTAAAGCATCTATCTCAAAAGGTGGTTGTGAAGACAAATGTGCCTGGCTGTTAGGAGGAACTTGATAGATCCGCTATTTTTTTCTACAATCATCAGTATTTTGCTTTTATCTGCCATCTCCCCTGTCTGCCCTTACTTTTATCAATCCCCTTACTTGTTCCCTTGCCCTCCTACTTCCCTGTCGTGAAAGATAGAATGCTATGTCCAATTAATTGTGTACAATATTCCCTCTTTGAATCAATACTAGTGAGAGTAATGTTCAAGTGATGCTCATCTTCAACCCTCTCATTTTCCTGTTCACTGTATTAGGTTTTCTCACCTCTGCAGGTGAAATAATTTACACCTTTTTACCTCTCCCTTCCTTTGGCAACCTTAGTATTCCTCTTTATCATCTCTTTATTTTTGGTGTATTTCAGGCCTTTTTTTAAAAATAAAACTTGAATTCCTTCTATTTTATTGAATGACTGTTTTCCCTTTAATATATTAGGCTTAATTTTTCCAGTTATGTACTTCTTGGTTGTAGTCCTATCTACTTTCCTTTCTAGAATATCATGTCCCATGTGCTCCAGTCCTCTAATGTACCAACTGACAAGTCCTGTGTGATCTTGACTGTGACTCCTCAATATCTGAATTGTTTCTTTCTGGCCTCTTGTATTCCTTCCCATAATAATACTTAAGCCTGACTTTAATGTTCTTTTGAGTTTTTTATTTGGGGGGGAGGAACCTTTTTCCAAAGATAGATTTTTTCAATGCCTATTTTTGCCCTCTGGTTCCAGGACATCAGAGCAGTTTTCCTTAATAATTTCTATTTTTTACCTCAATAATTACTTGTAACATGCTGTGCAAGTCACCCTTTTGATTAAGGGTTTCAAGTAATCTGATGATTCTAATACTCTCTCTCATAGATCTATTGTAGAGGTTTCTTTTATTTTTACCCAGGAGGTATTTTACATTTTATTCCATTTTTAAAATTCTTTTGAATTTATTTGATTGATTCATGCTGTCTTATACAGTTATTAGTTTCCACTTGCCCAATCCTTACTTTTAAGGTATTGTTTTCCTCATTTTGCTTTTGTATTTTCTTTTTCATTTGGCCAGTTGTACTCTTTAAGGAGTTGTTTTCTTTAGTGGGTTTTTGTATCTCTGTTTTAATTTGGCTAGGTCTACTTTTTCAAGCAGTGATTTTCTTTTTCTAAGTTGTCAATTCTCTTTTTCATAATTCTCTTGCATCTCGTTTGTTTTCCCAATTTTTCTTCTACTTCTTTTCTCTGATTTTTAATCTCCTTTTTGAGTTTTTCCTTGAGCTTTTTTTTATGGACTTGAGATTACTCCACATATTCCTTTTGGTTTTGCCCATGGGTCTTTGGACATTGTCAGCCTATTCTGAGTTTCTGTTTTGGACTTCCCTATCATCATAATAAGTTTGTATTTTCAGATTCATTTTTGGTAGTTGTTTTTGTGCATCTTTTGGCTTGTACCTTTTGCCTTTCTTTTCAATTCGAGCTGTGCATCCAGGGTGGAAGGGACATTGTCTTGGGCTTCTTCTGCTAGAGGCTACAGGCCCTGGCTGTTCACATGGTACTGTGCTGATGTTTCCCTGACGTCCGTGGTGGACATATGCTATGTTAAAAGGGTGGGGTGGGGCTAGCCTGGCATAACTGGAGACCATAGCAGTCTGTCAGCTTACTGGTGCTAAGCTATTGTCCTTATTTGTTATGTCTGGAATGTGCTAAGGGCAGTAGGATGTTTCTATATTTCCCTGGGGCTGCACTGAAGCATGTAGAAACCTGTTTGCTAGAAGATGCCTGTTTTCCCAGGGCTGTGCTGAAGCATTAATGGTGAAAGAAAAAGAGAGAGAAAACAGGGAGAGAGAGGTAGGGGGAGAGAGAAGGAGGGGGGAGGAAGGAAGAGAGAGAAAAAAGCAAGGAAAGATGGAAGGAAGGAAGGAAGGAAGGAAGGAAGGAAGGAAGGAAGGAAGGAAGGAAGGAAGGAAAAAGAATGAAAAAATTCTTATTTGTCTCATGCTACAGAAGAAGAGAAATGCACATTCTTGTTCCTCTTCTGATAATGTGGTCTGTGCTTTGCAGGACTTTGGTGTTGTTATTTGGAGTCCCTGTGTTGTGGAAATTTGTGGAGTCAGAAGCATCTGAACCTTCCAGACAGACAAATAAGCCACTGCCAAGTTCATTTAGCCTGATTTGAATTTTTCTATTTTGGTTCCTTTATCTCTTTGGCTCTGAAATCTTGGTCTGTCTACCTCAGTTTAGGCAATTACTGTTGCTCTTGTAAGAACTGGCCTTATATTTCATATAATACTCCACAGTTTGCCAAATGCTTACATGATATGATTCCACTGACTGCACTTAGGCCCAAAGTTTTGTTTTCTTTGAGCATCTCTTCAATGCCGGTGAAAATCAGAGCAGTTCATACTTAAATAGAAATAAGATAAAATACGATGGAAAAACATTTTCTGAGTAGGTATAATGTGTCAAGCATTAAGAAAAGTGGTAGGGATACAGATAGAAATGAGAGGAAGTACCTCCTCTTAAGAAAATCACTTCTAATTATAGGAGATGACACATATAGGAGAGTTCAGCTTCAAGGTAGATGGAAAGATCTAGGGTCAGGGTGGTTTGTAAGGCCTTATGGACCTTTGAGAACAATGACAGGTCAGGAGATATTTGGCCATTTACTTTCATGAAGAAGACAATGGGTCTGAAATTTGGAGTAATGCTCTGTGAGAATTAATTCAAAAAGGAATAGAAACAGGCAGGTGTGGCCTACTTTAGGGAGATAGAGTATACATATAAGAAGGGACACCTAGTTCCTGGTGGGAAATGAGTCATAGGAGTTATTATTGATCTTTTTGACACTAATATGTGATGGGTAGGTTGCCTGGAGAAAGGAAGATGAAGGTGACCAACTCCTGCTAGGAGCCTGTTTTGCTTTGCCCTTGGGCTACTGCTTTTTTAATATATCCTCCCATTTGGATCTTATGATAATCTCATGATATAAGTCATTTTTACGGGGATGGAAAGGAACATCTATGGTTTTATCAATGTAGGAACCTTCTGATGAACAAAATCCCAATGCCAATACAATTCAGCAAAACTGACTATTTTGTTGATCAGTCATTTAAGTCATGTCTGGCTTTTTGTGAACAGTTTGGAGTTTTCTTGGCAAAGATACTGGAGTAGTTTGCATGTTCCTTCTCTGTAATATGTGAGGAAACTGAGGTAAACAGGGTTAACTTGCTTGCCCAGGGTCACACAGGCAGTATGTCAGAGGATTTGAATCCAATTTTTTTCTTACTCTGACGGCAGTGGTATATTCACTATAACATGCTGTATAACAATGATATTTACTGCAGGCAATAATAATGATTGGTAACAATAATTGTTATCACAATAATTGAAATGTATATAGTACCTCAAAATTTGCAAGACACTGATATAATAGACTCAAAACCCTGTGAAGAAGGTTCCATGGGTTGAATTATGTTGATTTTACAGTTGAGAAACTGAGATTTAGAAACACAGTTAGTGTGTCAGAGGCAGGAGATGAATCCATATCTATGTGACTATAAATTCAGAATGATTTTGACTCAACCTAAATTAAATTACGTATTTAGTGCCATATCAATCAACCTAACAAAAAATTACTGTATAGATCTAGAAAAGATAGTATCAAAATTCATCTAGCCATACCATATTTTAATCTGAACTACAAAGCAGCAGTTATCAAAACTACTTGGTATTGGCTGAGGAATAGAGCAGAGGATCAATGGAATTGACTGGGTACACGAGACGTAGCAGCCAATGACTATAGTAATCCTGAAGATGCCAGCTTTGGGGATAAGAACTCACTATTTGACAAAAACTTTGGGGAAAACTGGAATATAGCATGGCAGAAACTGGGCCTATTAATCTATTTGGGTGATTGATCTAGGTATAAAGGCTGATACTGTAAGCAATCTGGAGAAGCAAGGAATAGTTTACCTATCAGATTTATGGAGTAGGGAAGACTTGATGACCAAAGAAGAGTTAGAGAGCAGTATAAAATGCAAAATGGATAATTTTGATTACATTAAATTGAAAAGTCTATGTACAAACAAAGCCAATGTAATCATGATTAAGAGGGAAGTGGGAAATTGAGAAAGAATTTTTACAACCACTGTCTCTGATAAAAGCCTCATTTCTAAAATAAACAAGGAATTGTGTCAAATCAATAAGAATACAAGTCATTCCCCAATTGATAAGTAGTCAAAGGATATGAATAGGCAATTTTCAGAGGCAGAATTTAAAGAATTCTATAAGCATATAAAAATGCTCTAAATCACTATTGATTTGAGAAATGCAAATCAAAACAAGTATGAGGTACCACATCTCACCATTCAGACTGGCTAAGATGCTAAGATGACAAAACAGGAAAATGACAAATGCTGGAGAGAATGTGGAAAAATTGGAACAGTAATGCATTGTCAGTGAAGGTGTGAACTGATGCAACCACTCTGTTGAGCAATCTGAAACTATGCCCAAAGGCTTATAAATAATTGCATAACCTTTGACCCAGTAATACCACTTCTAGAATTGTATCCCAAAGAGATCATAGAAGTGGGAGGAAGACCCACATGTACAAAAATATTTATTGCAGCTCTCTTTGTGGTGGCAAAAAAATGGAAATTAAGGGGTTACCCTTCAAATGGGAAACGGCTAAACAAGTTGTGGTGTATGAAAGTAATGGAATACTATTGTGGTATAAGAAATGAGAAGCAGATGGACTTCATATTTACCTGGAGAAGGTTTCACAAACTGCTTCTAAGTAAGAAGAGCAAAACCAGGAGAAATTTGTACACAATGATACGTACAATATATGTGTGACTACCAATTTTGATAAACTGGAGTATTCTCAGCAGGGCAAGGTTATAAGATAACTCTAAAAGTCTCAGAATGGAAGGAGATGTCTAGACTCAGAGAAAGATCTAGAAAGCAGAGAGTTTAAATGGAGACTGAAGCTAACTATATGCTCTCTTTCTTTTCCATGTTTGGTTTTGTTTCCTCTTTCCTGTTGTCATTCTATCAGTTACAACTCTTCTATACAACCAGACTAATGTCTGATGTGAAATTATTTGCAGATCCTATACTTGAATGCATGCTTCTATGGCAGAGGGAGAGTGGGGGGAGGGAGGGGAGAAAATTTGAAACTCAAGAGACTATGGAACTGAATCTTGTAAACTAAATGTAAATAAACAAATCAATTTTTTTAAAAGAATGATTTTTACTCTACCCATACTGCCTCTCTAGGCATGAGTATATGGCCCCTCTCTTAGAGATGAAGGACTGTGGCCCAGATTGGAGAAATGTTTTACCAAAACTATCATAGCTACTAAGACTTGAATTCAAATCTTCTTATTCTTAGTAAGGATACCAAAAATCAAACCTTTCTCTTCATTTAATTAAATTAATTTTATTTTCAACATTTATTTCCATAAGTTTTAAATTACCCCCTTCACTCCCTAAGATGGCCTACAATATGATATAAGCTTTACATATACATTCCTATCAAATAGATCTTCACATTAGTCATGTTATAGAGAAGAACTTTAACAAACAGGAGAAGCCATGAGAAAAAAAAACTAAACAAAACAAACAAACAAATAAAATAGTCTGCTTGTCATTGGGACTCTATAAATCTTTCTCTGAATGTAAATGGCATTTTTCATCATAAGTCCTTTAGAAATGTTTCAGGTCCTTCCCTTTCTGAGAGAGGTTAAGTCTATCATAATCAGTCCTCATGCTCTGTAGCTGTTACTGTGTTCAGTGTTCTCCTGGTTCTGCTCACTTCACTAAGCATAAGTTCATATGAATCTTTCAAGGTTTTTTTTTTTATTTTTTTATTTTTGGAGGGCAGTTGGGGTTAAGTGACTTGCCCATGGTCACACGGCTAGTTTTTGTGTTAAGTGTCTGAGGCCGGATTTGAACTCAGGTACTCCTGACTCCAGGGCCGGTGCTCTACTCACTGCACCACCTAGCCACCCCCTCAAGGTTTTTCTGAAGTCTGCCTTTTCATTGTTTCTTATAGCACAAGAGTATTCCATTACATCCATATACCATACATTGTTTAGCTATTCCCCAACTGATGGGTATCACCTCAATTTCCAATTCTTGGTTACCACAAAGAAAGCCTCTTTAAATATTTTTGTACCTGTGGGTCCTTTCCCCATTTTCATGATCTCTTTGATATACTTAAAAGTGGTATTGTTGGATCAAAGGGTATACACATTTTGATAGCCCTTTGGTCATACTCCCAAATTGCTCTTCAAATTGGCTGGATGAGCCCACAGCTCCACCAACAATGAATTAGTGTTCCAACTTTCCCACATCTTTTCCAACATTTATCTTTTCCTATTTTGTCAAGTTAGTCAATCTGATAGGTATGATGTGGTACTTCAGAATTGTTTTGATTTGTATATCTCTAATCAGTAGTGATTTAGAACAATTTTTCATATTATTATAGATAGTTTAATTTCTTCCTTTGAAAGCTGCCTGTTCATATTCTTTGCCCATTTATCAATTGAGGAATGACTTGTATTCTTACAAATTTGACTCAGTTCAGTATATACTTTAGAAACGAGGCCTTTATCAGAGACACTTGTAAAAATTCTTTCCCAGTTTTCTGCTTACCTCCTAATCTTGGTCACATTGGCTTTGTTTGTACAAAAACTTTTCAATTAAATATAATCAAGATTTTTACATTTCATAATGTTCTTTATCTCTTGTTTGGTCATAAATTCCTTCATTCTCCATAAATTTGACAGATAAACTATTCCTTGCTACCCTGATATGTTTATAATATCATTCTATCATGCACGCATTTGAGACTCTATACTGGTATGCAGCATCAGATGTTGGTCTATGCCCAGTTTCTGCCATACTATTTTCCAGTTTTCCCAGCAGTTTTTCTCAAATAGTAAGTCCTTATACCAGAATCTGGGGAATTTGGGTTTATTAAAAAATAGATTACTATGGTCATTGACTACTGTGTCTTGTGTACTTAACCTATTCCATTTATCTGCCTCTCTATTTCTTAGCCAGTACCAAGCAGTCTTGATCATTGCTGCTTTATAATACAATTTAAGAACTGCTATAGTTAGGCCACTTTGCCTAACTTTTCTTTTCATTAATTCCCTTGATATTCTGGACCTTTTATTCTTCTAGATGAATTTTAATATTATTTTTTCTAATTCTGAAAAATAATTATTGATATGGCACTAAGTAAATTAATTTTAAGTAGAATTATTATTTTTTATTATATTAGCTTGGCCTACACAAATGCAAATGATATTTTCCTAATTATTTAGGTCTGACTTTATTTGTGTGTAAAGCATTTTGTAATTGTGTTCATATAGTACCTGGGTTTGTTTTGGCAGTTAGACACCCAAATATTCTATAATGGAAACCTTTTTGTTTTTGGAAGTCTAATTTGATGAGAAAATTACAGGCAGTTACAGTGGTAAAATAGCAAACAAGCTAGTTAAATACCATTTGGTTGGCATCTTTGAATCTAAATCTATTGCCATTGACCCTACATTTTGCTGCCTTTTAATGCTATGATGCCTCATATATGGGTTGGTATAATTCAGCAAAGAACCTTGGTTGTAGTCCCAACTTGACCATATATCCATGTGACTTATGCAAATCTCTTCATCTTTGTGTCTCATTTTCCTCATATGCAAAAACAGAAGTTTAGACTGCCTGATTGCTCCAATGCCTTGCAGATCAAAATCTATGACTCCATGATGCAGTCAAATGATTCGATGTTTAACATTACTTAGGTAATACTGATAAAGTTGTGTATGAAACCAGTTGACTGCTGATAACGAATCTCAAGAAGTCCACGTATTTAAAGTCACTATTTTTTATTTCTATTTTATATATTATATTTTATGACTACATATCATATAAACTATTCCTCAAAATTGTAATTATGTAAAATATGGTCATTGGTTCCAGGCTAATGGAATCATGCAGTTCAAATAGAACATTTCACCTTCACAAGACTGATTTTTTTTCTTGCATTTGTCAGGGCCTTGCTGTATCTCATAATTTAGAAAGGTCTGGATATTATTACTCTTGTGTAGTCCCTCACTTTAGTCAAAACTTGACACTTTGTTGGTTTTTCTCTTAGTATGCCTGTCTGTCAAAGGTCTTTTCCATTCAGTTATCAGAATTCCTGTCAATCAGTGTATCACTTGCAAGTCCAGACATCACCCTCCTGATGTCATTCATTGTCTTTGAGAATGAAGGGCAAATAAAAACAAAAAATTGTGCTGTAAGAAATGATGAAGGGAGGGTGGAGCTAAGATTGTGTCATAAAAGCAGGAAAATGTCGCAGTTCACATATAGCCACTCAAATACTGATAAAATATGACTCTAAATAAATTTTAGGGCTCCAAAATTCACACAAAAATAAAGAAAAACACAACTCCCACTGAAGGCAGCTCAGCAGGAAGGGCTCATCACAGCACGCTGGGAGCTGCAACCATCCCAGCCTGAAAGTGCAACTTGGCCACAGGGTGGTCAGGATGAGCTACAGCTGGAGCCTTCAGGAGAGTGGATCAGTGGCAGCTGTGGCAGTTTTCAGAATTATCAAGCCATAAGAAACCAGGACAAAATGAAAGATCAGTGGAACTCACCACATCAGTTGGGCAGGAAGGGCTCATGACAGCACACTGGGAGCCAAGCCCAGCCTGGCCTGAAACCAAGCCATTACCCTAGTGTGGCTGAGACAAACCGTGGTTGGAGCACCCAGGATAGTGGACCAGCAGCTGTGGCAGGTTCTAGAATTATCAACACGTAAGAGCCAAGGACAAAGGGAATGGTCAATGGAACTTGGCTAAAATTTTGGGAAAGAAATGGGTTCAGCCATCTGACCCCTTAACAAGAAAGCAGCTGAAGTAGCAGATGTGCAGCCTCCTTCACATGGCTACTTCAGAGTTCCCAGTCTGGAGATTTCAGGGAGGGCAAGCATTCATGCACACGCTAAGTGATCTTGCCTTGAGCTGCCTGGATCAGGATTGGGGTCTAGGGTGGTGGTCATGAGGTGTGTGAAAAGTGAGCCAAAGCTGGTGGGGGCTGCAGAGATGGTGGGCCCCTAATAGCTGCAGCAGCTGTGAAAACCCCAGTGATTTGGGGCAAAGCTTTCCCCTCTGAATGAAGAGTTTTACTGAGTTGAATAGTCAAATAATTTTCTGGAAACATGAGCAGGCAAAGGAAGAAAAGCAATAACACCAATCCAATTTAGATTCCTTTTGGGGGGAACAAAAAGGATCAAAGTATGAAATGGGAGGAAGACAACACAATCAGAATTCCAGCAACAAAAGCTTCCAAGAAAGATGTAAATTTGTTATAGGCCATAGAGGAGGTTAAGAAGGATTTTTGAAACCAAATTAGAGAAGTGGAGGAGAAATTGGGAAGAGAAATGATAATGATGCAAGAAAATCATGAAAAGAGAGTCAGCAACGTGGCTAAAGAAAATAACACCTTAAAAAAATAGACTAACTCAAATGGCATAAGAAGACCAAAAAAACAATGAGGAGAAGAATGCTTTAAAACTATGAATTTTCCAGATGGGAAAAGAATCTCAAAAGCTCACTGAACAGAATAATTCCTTCAGAATTAGAGTGGAGCAAGTGGAAGCTAATGACTTTATGAGAAACCAAGATACTATTAAACTGTTACAAAAAAA
>JAQQSW010014527.1:0-12088 GCA_028646575.1 Pseudocheirus occidentalis | reverse complement strand
CTCCCTGTCTCCTCTCATTCTATTCCTCTCCCACCTTTCAATTTCACCTTTTAAAACATCATCCCTTCCTATTCAGTTAATCCTGTGCCCTCTGTCTATGTATACCTGTACACATAAATACACACACTCACATTTGTATTCATATGCATATATATATCCTCCCATATAGATACATGAGCATGTATGCATACATACACACACACATATATATATATATATACATTTGTATTCCCTTCATCTATCCTCATACTAAGAATAGTTTCATAAGTTACAATTACTGTTTTTCCATGTTGGCATGTAAGTAGTTCAACTTTGATAAGTTCCTTATGATTTCTTTTCCATGTTTACTTTCTCATGCTTCTTGTATTTGAGCGTCAAATTTTCTATTCAGCTCTGGTTTTTTCAACAAGAATGTTTGAACCTCCTCTACCTCATTGAATGACCATATTTTTCCCTGAAACACATTCAGTTTGGCTGCATAGGTGATTCTTGGTTTCTTCTTGGCTGCTTGTAATATTTTCTCCTTGATCTGGGAACCCACTCTTCCTGATTTGTATTAGTTTAGGATGTGAAAGCCGAGTAGTGACCCAGACGTGGATGCAAGGGAACAAGGACATTAAACGTTTTCTCATGGGAACCTAAGAGATAATCGCTTTGCTTTCGTTATGTAAACCCTGCTCTCTAATCAATAAACTGGAACTGCTGTGAAAGAACCCACCTGTCTCATGTCCAGTCATTCCACACTCTGGTTCAGCCTGTGCCCATTTTGATACAGGCGTCACATCCCCTTCATTCCTGTCCCTTCCTACACACACACACACACACACACACACACACACACACACACACACACACACACCCCTCCCTTGGTTTCCACAGTCCTGCAGCTATCTCCCCCCTACACACACACACTTCCTGTGGTAGATAAACCTTTTCCAGACCAGGAATTAACCATTTCTCAGAATTCTTTTAGTCTCCTCTTCCCTCCCCAAGAATGCTCTTTTCCTCCCAAGAGTTCTTAAGTCTCTTGCCCCCTCCACCATTCTGGGAGGTCAGCATTTGGAATCAGGACTTGGGTTCAAATTCAGTACCCCCAGGTCCCACTTCCATTCTCCAGTGGCTACAGGGCTTTTTATTGTATGATTTCCTTTGATCCTCAGACTAGCCCTGCCAGGTAAGGGGTGTTGTACACATTTCACAAATGAGGAATCTGAGGCTGAGACAGGTTCAGTGACTTTCTCAGAGTCTTAGCCAGGACATGTCAGAGGGAGGATTTCTCTCAGATCTACATAACTCCAGGCTCTCTCCACTCAGCCTTGGCTGTTAAGTCACTGAGCCTCAGCATTCTCTGTAAGATGAGGGGCTGGACTTGGTAATCTCTGTCTAAACCCCTTTCAAATGAAAGTGCCTTCCTCTCATCTGGAGATCGGCTCAGAAAAAAAAACTCAGGGATTTTTAAATCTTTGTCTCACAATAGAATCCTGGCTGTTCCTTAATGCTCTGTGATCCTGGGCCAGCCATTTACCTCACTGGGCCTTGTTCCTCCTTATCAAATGAGGGCCTGGAGCTCTGAGGGCCCCTCTGGCTCTAGCCTAGGATCCCTTGAGAGCTGGCCCCTTGAAAAGTGGGCTCCAGCCCGTAAAATCATCTCTGTCCCAGCTCAGTTCCCTGGTCCCCTGCTACTCTTCTATCTTGGACAGCTCCCCAGCCATGCTGGGGCTCAGGCTCAACTGGGAGAATCCTTCAGACACTTTGTGGGGACCTGAATGAAACCACCAGCTTTCTCCAGTTGTTCCAGGCTAATTAGATTCCTGTGGGCACTTTTTATTCTCACTCCTCTGTGCTCTGCCCTTCTCTCAGGCCGGGCTTTTGCCTCCTGGTCATTCTCTTCCCACATTTCAAGGAGCAAACTTAAAATGCCTATTGTCGGACATACTAAAACACCCCTCTCTCTCTGGGAGCTTACTCTCTAATGGAAGGATGTGGGGGTTGCCTCATCATTCCTGGATGTTGAGAAGCTCTCTGGGGGTGCAGTGCCCTGTCTGCTGGGAGATGACCCCAGATCCTGAATGTCTGAGCCAGCCTTGATCTGGGAAACATTCCGGGCCATTCATCCCTTCTCAGTGACTTGCTGAAAGTGTAGCTTGGTCTGAGGAAGGGCTGGGACCCTGGCCTTCAACAGCTTCAGTCTGGATCCCTGTTCATAACCTGTACATGACTCCTTGCAACAAACTTCTAGAGAGGAGACATTTGGAAGGTGATCTCTGAGAGGAAGGCACTAGTAGCTGGGGATGGAGGGAGAAACCAGGGCAGGCCTGCAGGAGGGAGGGTTTGAGCTCCACCTTGAAAGACCCAAAGGCCTATGGGCCAATGGAAGGAGCCTTGCAGGCTGGAGGGAGGAGAGCTCGGAGACTGTTTTCTCTTTGTCTGAGTTTGGGGAAGAGGCCGATAGGCCCGAGAGTGGAGCATGTACCTGGAAAGGGGAATAACCTAAGAACTGGGAGGGCTGCAGCACACTTGTATTCCAGCTTAGCATCACATTTTCCAATTTGTAGAGTTAGGTGATTGGTGAAGATGACAGATGATGGCAATATCCCATTCATATTGGTCTAAGGGTTTTTAAAGGCCTTGGCCTCCATGAAAAGGGAAGGGCCATATAGTTACAGAGGAATGTGAAGTGAAGTGAAGCAACTTCCCCAAATGAATGGAACAGTGCCTTGGTAGGATTGGAATTCGGGTCCTCCATTCAGGAGGGCAGATAGGTGTGAACATGTTTATTAACAACCAGTATCATGTTGATTCAGAGTTCTCTCCCTCCCCCCAATTCTTCCAAAGTCCTGAATGTAAGTTCAGTTTTTCTTCTGAAGTATGTTACTGAGAAGAGGGATGGCATTGACTCTCCTGATCCTGATCAGCCCCCACCTAACTGCCAATAATTTAATCACATGTGGGGAAGCCCATTGAATTCTGCTCCTGCTTGGGTGGAGACATGTTAGGTCTCTGATACCTCACGTGGGGTGGAGACTCCTAAAGAGGGTCGTCGATACTCCACATGAGATGTAATGGGTTGAGCCGATCCTCAGCTAACAGGAGTGCACGTGATCACCTGGAGGCAGAATGCAAAGGCTGCACCTGCTTACAATAAGCAGAATAATCTCTCCACCTTCGGGGTGAGACATATTGGCTAGCTGTGGTAAGGGCATGGCCAGGGGAGGGGCCCTAAGGGGCCCTGGAGAAAGGACTTAAATACAGGCTACCCGAAGGCAGAGGGGGTCCAGTCCAGCCACACCCAGCATAGAGGATGGACTCTCAATAAAAGCTAGAAGCAAGTCCTGTGTCCTGAGTTTTTCTGTGCAGCTGTTTCTCCCGGAGTGGACCGGGAGCCGGGGATGCCCGAGGCCTGTTGAGGTGGGTATAGGTAAGCCCTATACATCCTGACCCAAAAAGATAACCCTCACCTGAATAAAAAACCAGTAACAGAGACAGATTCTTTTATCTGCATTGCAGGAGACTGAGTGGTCTAGTATTGAAGTTTTTCTCTGTCCTGGACTGAAATGTCCCTCTTGATGGAGGGACATCAGCCCCTGTTAAAAGGCTGTGTAAGGGTGCTGGGTGGCAAAGTGAATAGAGCCCCTGCCCTGGAGTCAGGAGCACCTGAGTTCAAATCCAGCTTCTGACACTTATACTTACTAGCCTTGTGACCTTGGGCAAGTCACTTAACCCTAATTGCCCTCCTTCCCCTTATCAAAAAAAAAAAAAAAAAAAAGGCTGTGTACCCTGACCGACAAGAGAGCTCCTTTACACTCAGGCTTCTATGGATGAACACCTGCCTGCCACCTGCTTTCAGAGAAATAAACACAAATACAACCTAACTCTGAAGGTTTGTCTCCCCTGGACTCAACTCTGAAGGCTGACACAGGCTTGTTAGAGGGCACTCAGGCTTCTGTGGGTGAACACCTGCCTGCCACCCACTTTCATAGAAATAGACACAAACACAATCTAACTGTGAAGCTTTGTGCCCCCTGAACTCAACTCTGAAGGTTGACCCTTGCTACAGCACCAGGTTTAGATGCTGGAAGGCTCTGAGTTAAAATCTAGCCTCAGACACTAGGTCTGGGACCCATTTAATCCTGTTTGCCTTGGTATCCTCTGTCAAACTGGAGAAGGAGATGGCTGCGGGACATTTGCCAAGGAAAGTCCAAATGGGGTCAGGAAGAGTGGGACCCCACTGAAAATAATGCAAGTACAGCTTCCTTTCAGCCTGCGATGCACCGAATGGCTGACTCAGAACACCCCAATGCCCAGATGTCCCCCACCTTTGAAAGACCTTCCTGAACTTTCTCATCCTAGAGCTTTGGTCTTTTCTCCCTTTCTCAGGTCATTTCCTAGAGAAAGCTCCCCATACCAGTGGTCCCTCCTTTCCCCATCCCCTGCTCCCGTTTCCACCTCCTGCACATACTTCAGACAGTTAAAAGCAATGGTCTCCCTATTTCCGGAGACCCTAGTGGCTTCCTTTGCACCCCTGGCAGCTCCTTCATTGGCTTCTTCCTGACTTTTCTGTAGCCATTGGTACAGCCACCTTCACCTGCTGGATAAATCCAGGTGCTTGGAGATCCCCCCTGCCCTGGTTCTCCTGCCTGTTGGACTGTTAACCCAGGGATCCTTAAGTCCTTCCTCTGCCCCAACCTGGCTCCCTTTATTCCCTGCCCTTCTCCTGGCTCATGGGGCCAACTCCCTCAGTCTGGGGCCTGCTCTGTTGTTCATTCTCAGGCATCTCTGTAAAGGGAAGCAGCTGGGGGGTGCAGTGGGCAGTGCTGGGCCTCAGTCAGTTGGACCTGAGGTCAAACCCTACTGCACATACCCATCAGCTGGGTCAGGTCACTCGTCTCTTGGTCTCAGTTTCCTCATCTGTATGTTCTGGACCTGGCCCTGGGGTGCAAAGGAGACACAGTATCTAGTGTTGGGGAATTTCCCAGTGCAGGGGTCCTAAGACCCTTCTGTAGAGAAAAAGAAATAGAACAATAGCTACCATTTATGTTTCTTTCGGCTTTATTTCTCATCCCCAAACCTTCCCTTTCCAATAGAGTTGATGGAATGAAAATCAAGGTGATGCTGCCCTCTGCTCCTGTACCTGGGGAATGAGGGCCACTCTCTGCCCTAAGGCCTCACTGCCCAGTCCACAAACATTCTCTATGTTACTGCCCCTCCCTGTCCACCCCCTCTGCTTTGCCTGATGAGGCCCAGAGGGGTGGGGACTCTCTTTACCTTTGTAAAAAAAAAGTGCCAGAAGGGTCATTGAGGATTCTGTGCTGGCACATCAGCTCCCCCATCCCCCACAGCCATCTAAGGTCAGGCCTTCTCTGGCCTCTTTTCTCATTTCCTTCCTGCTTCCTGCACCTTTCCCCTTCCCATTAGAACCCCAGTTTTGAAGGATGAACCCAGAAATAGTCGGGCCTCCCAGGGGATAGATTTCACTTGCATAATCAGGGCCAAAGCCCTAGACCTAGAGGAAGATGGTGGAGATTTGTATCAGTAGGTAGGGTTTATAATCTGAGCTGTAACTTCCACCCTGGGACCAGGGGTCCTGATGCCCAGGCCTCAGCCCCTCATCAGCATCCAGCCGTCTTCCCCTGAGAGAAGATCTCTTGGGAAATATAACCAGACAGAGGGAAAGGTCCCTTCAGTGTTAGGACTGGGGTGTGGAAGGTCAGGAATGGAGATGGGCCAAGGGGGTCAATGGCTCCAGTTTGCAGGAGAGGTCAGTGGCGAGGAGATCTAGGGTTCCATAAAATGTCAAGGTCATCATACCAGGAGGCCTAGTGGCCTGGGTTCAGTTCCCAGTTAGGGAATCTGAAGAGATACAGGGTTCCATAAAAATGATGAGGATCAGGGAAACATAAAAGGATGAGGTATAGGGTTAGGGGTGCTCAGCACCCCAAAATAACACACCGGTTCCTGCCAAATGAATTCTTCTCTCAGCCAAAGAAAAGCAAAGTTTATTAAAAGTTCACCATATTGAGCAGACTCTTAAGGAGCCTCGGTGTCTGTGACACTTGTATTGGACAACTGGGCTAGAATCTTCTGACACAGACTCTGTGCTGGGTCATTCTCTGGCCTTCCCCCTTTCATGGAGGCCAGATGGGTCTGACATGCAGAAAAATGTCATGGGAGGAATCTCGGGTTGGTCTGGAGGAGGAGTTTGGGGAGGGTCTTCAGGAGGAGTCAGATGAGGTCAGCCTCCAGTAATGAGTAGTTAAGGTGGGAAGTTGTTGGCTACCTGGAGGGAGGATCGACAATGGTGGGCTAGGCCAGTTCGAGGGTGTAACAGATTTGGTTATAGATATTTTGGGAGGATAAAGGGTGGGAAGTTGCTTGACAAAGGAGGGCCAAGCTAGTAACAAGAGTCTGGGCAGAGCCTCCAGTGGAAAGATTCAAGGAGAGCTCAAGGGGGTTCCTGGAGCCTGTACTTCTTTAAGTGAGGGTCGGCAGGTCTGGGCCCAGGCTGCAGAGAAGAAAGGGGGCCTGAAAGGGAGAGAATCAGGGGAGGGGCACAGCTGGGAGAACCAGGAGGGCTGTGGGCTGGGCATATCCTTGTGTGGAAGAAGATGAGTGTAGCAGGGGCAGAGCCGGGAGACCAGGAGGTTCTACAGAGGGGTGTGGAGTCTCAGAACCAAGAGAGGGAGAGAGATGGGAAAGCAATGGGGGAGGGGAGCTCAGAGAAGACCAGCCTGGTGGGTGGGGCCCCTGCTGGGATTCTCTTTAGGTGGAGCTTGGACTCCTGAAGAGGGCAGGGGAGAAAAGGGGCCAGGCTAGAAGAAGGACAGCTGGGCTGGGCAGGCCTCTTGGGATTAGGAAGACCCAGCTAGAGCAGGTAGACAGGGAGGAGAATCAGGAGGAGCAGAGACCTCTCTGCCTTCTGGGAGTGGGCTCTGCACATGCAGGTGCCAGGTAGGTCTGAACAAGGGCCCCCCCACACACACCCCACTTCTGGTGGCTGCTCTTTCCATACAGCCTCATCTTCCCCCTCTGTCCTTGCTGAGAGTCCTCCAGGCTCCCTGTCACATCCCAAAGGTCCAATAGTGTCATCCCCAGTTCTACCATTGGGTCACAGCTGCCTGACCCTCCTGTGTCATCCACAGCATCAGGTCATTGAGGCTCTGCCTGGTCTCATCCCATCTGGGCTCCCAAACCCCTTCCTGCTCCTGGGGGGGGGGTCTCCCCTGAGGGCAGGACCTTCCTAAGGGCTGTGACAGCCCTGTTTCTGTCCCTCCAGCATCGCTCCAGGAAGAGAAGGCAAAGTCAATGTCTCTCTCACCCTGAGATTCTTCTCTCTCCCCAACTCAGCTTTGCTGAGGACGAAAGCCCCTCCCTAGGAGAGAGCCTAGGATTAAGGAGAATGACCCCCGGGGCCAGAGACCCCCATCCCAGGTGAGGGCAGTCCATCTGCAGACCTGGCCAGCCCCAGCCAAGGTGGAATCCAAGAAAGCTTTTATCTCCTTTTACAGGAGGGGAAATAGGCAATCTGAGATGCAGTGACTTGCCCAGGGTCACACAGCCGGCAGGTGTCCGCGCCTGGCTGGCCCTCAGGTCCGCTGCATGGGGACAAGGAGGACTCTCCCTAGTCCTGAGCAGCGCGCGGCACATACACAAAGACAGACCATGCATAGAAGGGGCACAGAAGCCGCGTGGTCCGCGCGGAGGCAGGATTCCCGAACTGTCCTGCACAGGTCACGAGGCCATGACAATTACATGTAATGAAGGGACGCAGAGAGAGGCTAAAAACTAATCGGAAACGAAATCATTTAATCCGAAAGCATGAGGGGGTCAAACAAGGAACCACAGAGACCATAAGAAATTCTACTCAACAGAATGACGCTAATGAGACCACAGACCAGGTAAGGCAGGAAACGACCCCTCGGGGCCTCCCCTGGGTCTGGCACCAGGCTGAGGGGCGGGGCCTCTCCCTGGGTTCCCCTGGAGGGCCGCTTCCTGTTGCAGCCACCGGATTTCTGGGAAATGTAGTCCGGGCTGGAACTGGCCTGTGCTTCTGGCGAATGGCCGGGGCGAGCCCCACGTGGTGTGCGCCTCTGATTTCAATTGGCTGCACGAAAGACGGGGCCCGGACTTCCATACTGAGAAGCCACAACCCCTGCACCGTGGAACCAGTGGGCGGGAGCGGGGCGTGGCCTAGTGGGCGGGAAGAGCTCATTCTTCGGCCCCGCCCCCGCCTTGCAGGCACACATACCCCAGCATTTCACCCAAGAGAGGGTTAGGGCTTTATCTTCCCCACTCTCTTTGGTCCCAGATGCTCGGCGGGGCTCCTGTCCAGGGTGCCCCGGGAGGCGTGGAAAGGGCCTGAATGTCCACCCCCATCCGCGGCCAGACGTCGCCTTCCGGGGATCCTCTGACGGTGGGAAAAGGCTTTCCCGATGCTGGGACATTTGCTCCTCAAAACCAACCCAGGACATGGGCGCCCCTGCCATGCCCACTTTACTGCGGAGCAAACTGAGGCTGACGAGTCTGAGAGTACGGAGCTGGCTCCTGCCAGCCTCGGAGAGCCGCTGGTTAAATGTTCATGATGAACGTTTACACCTCAGATATTTGCAAAGCTCCAGATCGGCTCCTGACTTAGTGTTTGGTCGTTTGTCCGAGGGCGGCCAGGCTGACCGGCAGATGGAGCCCCAGGACCGAGTTCAGATTCCACCTCAGCCCCTTCATGGATGTGTGACAAGTTGGCCTCAGTGTCCTTATCTGTGAAATGGGAAGGATGATGGCACCTACCTCTCCATGGTCTGCTGAGGATCACAGGAGATCGGAATGGTGAAGCGCTTAGCACCAGGCCTGGCACGTGGTGCGCTCCATGTAAATGTCAGCTGTAATTATCATTACTAAGAAACTGATGCCGAAAATGTTTGCAATGCAGATGCTGTGTATACAGCCCCCCTTCCCAGAGAGCTGGTTGTTAAACATTTACCAGAACCACAGTGAGGACAGATCTAATGGGTGTCTGAGGCCAGATTCAAGCCTGACCCCACGTTCAGAGCTCTTTGCCCCCCAACTGCCTCCAATATGCTATGGGACAGGTATTTATTTCTGACAAACTCAAAGGGCTGTCATAGTCTTGTAGTGACAATTAGAAAAAGAAAAAAAAGACCTTAAACAAAGAGTGACAAAAAGGGGGGTTATCCTGCAGGGAGATGAGGCTGAGCACCTTCCAGCCCCAAAGCTTTGGCCAAGACTGCTGAATGGGCAGTTCTCTGTTTCCCCCAAGCTCTGCACAGAGCTCCTCCCTCTTCCTAAGTCTCTCCAGCCAGCCAGCCAGGCCAAGACTTTGGCTCATCCTTCATTCGTAGGACACATTCCCCAAGGAGGGTCATCTCCAGTCTCCCTGGACACTGAACCCAGATGGCTCCAGAGGAGAAAGTGAGGCTGGTGACTTGGCACAGCCCTCCCTCGCTTCCATCCACTTCACTTGCATGTCATGACATCACCTTCCTGATGTTGTGATCCTCTGTGACAACAAAGGACAGCCAACCACATGCCCAAGATCAGGGGAGTGTTTCTGGGGCTTCACCCTGACATGCCCTGTATGCTCAGCCTCCCACACAAGGACTCTCTCTTCTCTGGCCATTCCACTGGCTGCATTTCCAAGTCAATCAGGAGGAGGAGATGCTTGTAGTGATCCTTCCCCCTTTAGGAAGTGTGTAGCCTGTTTCACCATCTCTCCCTTGGGAGATCCTCCTTGGACTAGTTCAGATGAGAAAGCTTCTCTGACCACCAGATCCTCCAGATCTGTTATAGACACTTCTGCTTCCACACCCCTATTCTCCCTCACTCTCCCTGGTCCCCAGGCTGGGGTCTTTCCCTGACCTCCCCTTTCGACACGTTTAAGAACATGGAGACAGAATAATTATTCCAAGATTTCCTTTCTAATTACTCTTATCACCCCTGACCATGGTTCTGAGGAGACCTATGTATCAGCTGTGCACATTACAAAGCAAGCAATTGACCCTCATATTTTCCTTATTTTCTCTTTTTGTGTTTCTCTTGACTCCTGTCTTTGCACTTCAAAGTTTGTGAGCTGCCCTCTTTTTTCATCACTTATGGCTGGAAGTTCTCTTTTCTTAAAGTACCCAATTAAGGTCAGTCCAAGGACAAGCCAGACCTCAGAAGGAAAGCCAAAGGATATTTAGGATCCCCAAAAAGCTTTCTCCTCAAACAATAAAGTCACTAATCACAGTTGATGTGGCTACAGTTCTTATCAATCCCATCAAAATATTGCCATAAAATTGGCTTTACCAATAAATTTTATCAGGTCTTCTTAAATGAACACAAAAGATCTTCCCTATAACACGGACATTAAGATTTTTACTCGAACATTTTTGCCTAAAACTACTGCTCTTTCTTTATAAACAGTTTGAACTTTTTCCTGATGTTACAAGGCTGATCACTAAACTTTCACAAAGTAAATTAGTTGGAAACCTCTCAACATCCAGGTATCTTTTTCAACCTCAAAGCAAAAACAATCTTTTTTTTTTTTTTTTTGCCTTTTGGAGGGCAGTTGGGGTTAAGTGACTTGCCCAAGGTCACACGGCTAGGTTTTTGTGTGTGTGTGTGTTAAGTGTCTGAGGTCAGATTTGAACTCAGGTCCTCCTGACTCCAGGGCTGGTGCTCTACTCACTGTGCCACCTAGCCACCCCCCAAAACAATCTTAATACATGAAACTAAATTGTGAGTCAAATAACAGATTCAGTTGATGATCTTAGTTAGAATGACCTTGGATACAAAATCCACTTTATCCCAGGATGTGGTTCACCCCTTAGGCTGATTAGGTTCTGAGAGAAGACACTAATTCTGACTCAGCTGCATTGAATTCTCATTCTTTCAGCTCCCAAAAACATCACTTTTAAGGCAAATTTTACTTGCATTTTCCCTTCAGGGTGGATCTGCCTTTACAGGGTCAAACCTCCCATAATCCTCCTGGGACCTGACTTTGCAGGAGCCCCATTCTCATTTAAATGGCGACAAACCTGCTAACCCCAGACTGATTTTGTGAACAGATTCCATTCAGAAGCTAAGCTCTGTTTTGTTGGGAATCACTGGCTTTCTGAGAAATCTCCAGGATGCCTCTGCCTCGCTCTCCCCCTCCCACTGTCTGACGTCAGGAATCAGGTGGTAGTGATGGGGAGGAGGAGCCCTCAGAACTGGCCAGCCTGGTAGGGGGTGGTCCAGGTGCAATCAGACCCCTTGTAGGGAGTCTTGGGGCCTGGAAGGGGTCTAGGGCAGGAGAGGGCTCATTCAAGTGGCCAAGGCATTCTGTGAGAAGGAGGGCTGGACTGGAGGAGAGGAAGGCTGGGTCCAGAGCTCTTGGAGCTGGGAGAGATTGGAGGAAAAGGCCCATCCTGTGGCATCAGGGGCGGGACAGAGGCTGGAAGGACCCTCCCAGAGCCAGAGCGGGCTGTCGGAAAACAGGAACTTGGACTTAGGTTGGGCTGCCTCTTCCTCTGCAGCTGAAGGATCTCTGCCTTCACTTGCAGCCAGAATCTCTCTGCCTTCTTCCGGACCTGAGATCTCTGCTTTCTGGACCCCGCCTCTGTGCCTTCAGGTCCCAGGGAGGTCTGAGCCAGCTCCTCAGAGACCTGCTGACTTCAGCTCCCTGTCCCTGCCTTGGTCTCATCCTCCTCTGACCACGTGGTGAGAGTCTTTCAGGTCTGTCTAGAGTGATCCTCCCTTCCAGGCCTAGCCTCTGGACCATCTCCCTGCCCCTAAGTCTTAGCAGTATCCCAATAACTTCCCAAATGCATGGAGTCACCTTTTCCCCAAATTCAGACTATACCCTAAGGCCCCAGGAATCCTGTCTGCTGCCCCCAACTTTTGCTTAGAGACTCATTTGTTCTGTCCTGAGACCAAGCCCCCTGTAAGGACCCAAAGTTCTGCCTGCTCTGAGGACCCCACTTTGGATGCAGGAACCCAAGTTCCTGCCCAGCCCCCCTCATCTGGCCTCACAGCTCCTGGGCTGCTTCCCTATCAGATTGCAGACACTGGCTTCCTGTGTCTGGTCTCCCTTGAGGGATTCCAGGCTTAAGCT